>JASANF010017555.1:0-14120 GCA_030248245.1 Trissonchulus sp. WLG1_4
TTTAGTGCTGAAATTGGGCATTAAATATTATTTTGTCAATGAGTATGGAATATATATTGACACTCAGACGTCAATTTATATCATAACAGTTTCTCTCCTCAGCAGAAAGGCTTGTTTACATCGACGATGCCCCTTGACCTGTTCTACTTCTACGTTGTAAAAATGTGAAACCAATCAAAAAACGAAAACTTTTCACCTTCGATAGCATCCCGTTGACATTTAGGCTACATAGTATCACATACAATTTTTCAACTGACAGTAGTTACATCAAAACCGCATCAAAGCAAAAGTATTCGAACATCAAATCAAATCAAATTATTTTTTAATTGTTTTTGCCTTTAGAGACCCCCTCAAATCTAAATAATTGATTTTTGAGAAGGGCACATCAAATCAAATCAATTGATTTTTAAAAACCCAAAAAAACCCACATCAAATCAAATCAATTGATTTTTGAGAAGGGCACATCAAATCAAATCAAATCAATTGAAAATGGGTCGCATCAAAACAACCCTACTCGAAAATTTCCAATTTGGCGAATTTCAAGTTTTCCACTGTCACTTGTTACTAAAATAAATTGACTTCGGTATTTATTCACCACGTTATAGCCATTATAATGGTAGTTTACGACGCCAAGTATGGGATCCGTATCTGTAGTAGCTGTGTAGCGGCAGCTGTTTCCAGCTGATATTTTCCGACAGTTTGACAATCTTCGTATCAAATATT
This sequence comes from Trissonchulus sp. WLG1_4, assembly GCA_030248245.1. NCBI lineage: Eukaryota > Metazoa > Nematoda > Enoplea > Enoplida > Ironidae > Trissonchulus > Trissonchulus sp. WLG1_4. The sequence continues at coordinate 724 of JASANF010017555.1, forward strand.
GCTTCAGATTCCTATGTAGTGTAAAAACACACACACAGTTTTTAAAAAAAACAAAGAGAATTGACCACCCTTATGTACCATACTATCTAATTACTATAAATTTTCATTGCACAGGCATACTTTTTTATGGACCGAAAGTGATTAAAATATACATTTTTTCATTTTTTACGAAGATTTCCAGGCTACAGTTCTGTTTAGCTCTACAAATACCTACTTTTTTGTTAACATGTGTACCTTGGCTTATATCTCGTTTACTTCTGAGGACAATTTATGCTGATAATAAAATTTTATATACTCGAAAAATAGGTTTAATTGACTTGAAGCAAATACATCCATTTTCACGCCAAATTTCACTTTCGCAACAAAAGTCACACTTTATTTTTGTACATCTGCAAAGCAAGACTATTTTTATATTTACCAAAAAAGTGACAACCAATTTTCAGTGCACAGGCATACTTTTCTTACGATCTAAACTGATTAAAGCATACATTTTTCAAGTTTTACGCAAATTTCCGGGTTACAACTCTGTTTAGCTCTAAAAATACCAAATTTTTTGTTAACACGTGCATCTTGGCTTATTCATTTTATACTTCTGAGGACAATTTATGCTGATTATAAAATTTTATGGATGGTAAATGACTAAAATTTGGCGTCAAAATGAATGTATTTGCTTCAATAAGTCAAATCTATTTTTTAGCAATTTACCAACAATGCAGTTACATTAACAGCATAAGTTGTCCTCAGAAGTAAACACTAAATAAGCCAAGGTAGACATGTTAACAAAAAAGTAGGTAATTTTAGAGCTAAACAGAGCTGTAGCCCTGAAATCTTCGTAAAACTTGAAAATTGTATACTTTAACCACTTTAAGTCGTTAGAACAGTATGCCTGTGCACTGGAAATTGGTTGTCACCTTTTTGGTGAATAAAGACGTAGTTTAGCTTTGCAGATGTACAAAAATGGAGTGTGCCAAATATATAAACTATGAGTAAAGAGACTATGATTTTCTTAAACTACACCAAAAAACATTTTTGGTGTAGTTTTTCTATTTTGTGTAAAATACCATGGTTAAGACTAGCTACCACATTGGCTTACTGAACTGTAAGCCAATAGAGTAGCTAGTCTTAACTTGGGATTACATCGGTAGTCAAAACGTGATAGTAAGCAGTTTTGGGTCTTGTTTTAAAAAATTGTAGCCATTTTATTCCTGCTTTACTGGTTGTTCTGAAAAATGGCTTCGAATATAGCCTCATGTAAAAAAACTGCGATTATGGAACAACCACCTTAAACCATGGTTTTTAAGGTGGCAGTCAGGGGAACCGACTTTGGCGTTTAATTTTTTTAGCGACAGTTTTGACCCTTATGATTTGACACCAAAAAGAGCTTTTATGTAATGCGCATATTACGATTAAAACAATTTTTCAAAAGTTTGGAACGTTTTTTGTAGCCCTAGCGAAAATTTTTTTATCGCGATAGAAAATAATTATTTATTTCACAAAATGTTTCTTCAGCCTTAAATTGATGCATTAAATGTGCAAATTTGGTGGATCTTTGCTGAGTTATTTAGCCGCAAAATAGCAATCCAAAAATGAATCGCCTAAAAAGCTGATAAATGATCGAAAATGTCAAATATTTGATTAATTTTCTTAAAAAATTGATTATGACTTTTGGTAACTTTTTGACGAAATTATGCATTACTAGGAAAGATCTAATTTTTAAAAAATAGAAACGTGTGGGCAAACCTCACATTTTTGCGTAGCGAAGTCGACTACTTTGTTTTGTCCTGGCTTCCGGCTGCCGATTGGGATCAAATTGAAATTTTGCAAAGTGAAAGAAAGAATAAAATTGCAGACGTGAAAGTGTTTCTACATTCAAATTTTGGCTCTTAGCATTATTTGTAGCCGCTCAAACACAACTCATTTTTGAACAATTTTTTTGCCAATTCAAAATTGGAAATAAAAAATCTAAAGGCCAATTCCTAAACTGGACCTAAAATCGAGCTTAAGGAACAACGATCTGCTAATTCTTGAAAAACATTGTAGGACCTGTTAACTGATTGACAGTTGCCAGCTTGTAAACTGACTGATTTTATTAAACAGTTTTATCACTTAAGGTGGCTAACTTAAAATAGTTTTATAACTCAAGATTGAGCGTTCATCACACGACGTTCCAAATACATGGAAGCTGTCCCAAGCTTCCAAACGTGAATGCAGTATTTTTAGGCACTTTTTGCAGTTTTTTTATTTTACATACTTTAGTGTATCTCACTCACCATCGCCACTAGGTTACGTATATATTATCCCAGTATAATTTTCTTACAATTAATGCTACTGGGTAAACTTCTAAGAATCTAAAATCTTCTAAAAATCAGTAAAAGCAACATTTCATATTTAGAGGGAGCATGTGCATTTCTGCATGTGCGTATGATGACCGCATGGAACACGCAAACGGTAAGCATTATAGGCTTAGGCTTAGGCTTAGGCTTAGGCTTAGGCTTACGCTTAGGCTTAGGCTTAGGTTTTTCAGCGGGAGTTTGAACGCAGCTAAAATTGACAAAATTGTATAATAAAATGGCGTTTCGAAAAGCCTTTTTAGTTAACAGTTAAGTCTAATCTAGAATTTTTTTGCTGTTGCGTGCTTGTAATAGGCATCAAAAAACCACCAAACTCTTTGAAAATAAAAAATTACTCCATTCTGAAGTAGCGAGTGTGTGTTTTTGCTTAATAATTACCTTACTATACTATATAAATTTTTCGGCAAAAAAGAGAAATGATAATAACTCAGGAACCGCTCAACGTAGAAACTTCGTTTTTGCGTTATTAAATAGCAGGCATCAAGGCCAAGATGTTTTCTATTCAGAGTTAGTCGGTTCAATGAACCGCTGAGCCGCTAAACCGGTTTGAAAAAATGAAAAAATTTTACACTCACATTTTCGGGCTCGAACGTCTACTACGATGACTGTCTGATGATATAGCGATATTTCGTGTCATATGGTAAGCAATATTGGAAGCGTCATAACCTGCTTCAACGTTGACGTACAAACACATAATTGACGGCACTCAACTCAGAACAGAAAGCGCTTTCAAATGACACCTTACTTGACGTATACAATTCACGTTTAAACGTCTAAATTTCCAATTATAAATTATGACGCACGCTTAACGTCAACTTACCGGGCCATGTCACCCATCATTTGAAAGCTCTCGTAATTTGCTTTCGAATGACGCCAAAATCATTCCAGTATCTCCCCAATATCAAAAGTTACGGCAACTCAAAACCATATGTGATCAAATCTTAATGTGATTAAAATTTTGGCAAAATTTTAAAAATTTTTGCCAATTATTTAGAATTCTGCTGTTAATGCATAAATTATATTTTTCACCACAGGAAATGGTCGAACTAGTCTAAACTAGACGCACTAGACTTGTTAATATACTTATACTATCCTATTCATAATGATAATGAAAATATCTACTCCACATTAAAATATCAGTTAGAACCATGTGTGGTATTAAGACGTTCAACTTTCGAATCTCGTGCAGCCGCTTGGTTCCAAAGTTATACGCAACGTAAAACGGAGTTATTTGTCTGTTGCTACGAGCAACGTTTAAACATTGTTACTGAAACCACGGTACTTAACATCTGTTTCATCAAAATGTCTAAAAGAAGCGTTAATGCTTCATACTACACTGCTAAGCTCTGACTTTGCGTTTAAAAGGGCGTAAAATGGAGTTATTTTTCCTCCGCAGAATCCTCCGCGACAGGCCATTTTTGTAGTTAGTTATTTCTGGAGGTTAACCACAAAAATGGCCACAGCTTAGGCTAGGAGTATCGTAGAAAGATAAAAATTACGTCATTGGAAAGACAATTTCTAGAGCTTTCAAATGACATATCACATGATGGCGCAACTTCCTGAAAAAAGTCTAAATTTCACTTTCTAAATTTTGACGTACGCTAAACGTCACGTCACAGGGTCATGTGACCCATCATTTGAAAGCTCTAACAATTTCCTCTTAAATGACGTTAAAATTATAATTGTACCACTACCGTATCAGAAGCTATGACCCCTGAAAACTTTTCCTAAAAGGGGCTAATTGTACAGATCACACCATGAGTGATCAAATCTCTGAGCAATTCAATTTAGGCAAAAATTTAAAAAATTTTTGCTCATTTTTCAAAGAATGAAAAATAAAATAGACTTCACTAAGATAAATACGACATGGTCTAACTAGTCTAAACTAGACGCACTAGACTTGTAATAATTAATATTTAAAATATAACTGAAAAATAAACTGTCAAAACTTATGCAGTTGCAAAGCCCAATTTATGCGCTTTGATTTGACATATAGATCGTCCAAAACGGTTAAGGTAGTCTAAAGTTATAAGCAGTTAAATATGACGCACCATGCCTTTGAATCTGTTAAATCCGCGTAACGTTACGCGGATTTAAAATCATACAGTTTGCATGTAGTTTTAAATCCGAATATTAAATAAATAAATTATAAAATCCATTTTTCCAAAATATTAAATAAATCCATTTTTGGAATTGGATTTTTGCTCAGCGGAGTTAATTAAGTCCGTTAATAGTACGTTTAATCCAAAAGTATTTTAGGAATTGAAACGGATTAAAAATTTAAATTTGGTGGTATTTTAAGAGTTGGATCGGACTAAAATAAGTCCGTTTAGTCAGTCTCATGGTCATAAAATTTGACACAGTCACAACATATGCTAAACTGTATTGTAAATTGTTTTTTATGTCTCTTTGATGTACAATTAAACTGATATTGCTACTAATTGCATGAGCTTATTTCCAAACATGACTTTTTTGCTGAGCGCTACCTTAAGGTGGCGCTCCGAGAATTTGCACGTATTTCAAAAATTGTAATTACTTATTTTCATGGTTATATTGGCATTTAGCAAGATGCGCGGTATCAAATTGAGCATTTTTGCAAAATAATTGAATTTGAAATGCAAAAATAATGATTGACAAAATAATTTGCCGTAATTAATTTTCCTAGTCCCACGAATGAGTTCCAGTCCAGAGGTTTGCAGTTTTCTAGGGCTAGCTAGCTAATTGTTTCTACTGGACTAAGTACTGTGAGCTTGCTTTTTAAGAGTTGAAACAGCGCTAGTTCGCCTATTCTAGCATTTCCTGATGTTTCGAAGCCGTTCATCTTGTACATCGATGCTAGTGGTGCAGCTTGAGTGCCCTGTTAGCACAAATTTAGGACGGCACTGAAATAAAAATAGCATGCATGACCAATAAGTTATCAAAACGAGAGCGTGACTATGACGCTGTCAAACGTGAGTGTTTAGCCTTAGTTCGCGGCCTCAAGTACTTTCGATCGTACTTGTCGGGTCATCATGTGCATGTGCTTACAGACCACAGCCCCCTTTATTGGTTGACTAAGCTAGACATTAGCTCTTTACGAATCTGGGAATGGCGACAGATTTTTCAAGAATTTTACATCGATGATATTTCTTATTGTCCGGGTCCTCAGCACGGCAACGCTGATGGCTTGTCACGACAACATGTCGACGTGGCACAGGCGTCTGATGACAAAAGTAGTGTGGATGAAATGGAGATAGCTTATCGACCTGGTGCTGGCTTGCAATCACAGAACGCAGCGCATGTGCGCTATCCCTCTGATGTAACAGGCGAAAGAGTTTCAGAGGGAAACTGTGGAGCACAGGTGTCTGCCTTGCGCGCGACGTGCAGAACGACTCCTGATGCTTCACCTGTGCCTGATGATGAGGCTACTCTGTCTTTGGCAGGTATAAAAAATTAGCAGTTAAAATTTCCGTTCATTCTTTGCAAAATCGGGGGTGACACAGTCGAGCTGCCATTTGAAATTCACGTGGCTAAGTTTTCAGAAAAAATGGGATAATTTATTTTCGATTGCGCAAGGTCAAGCGTCGGATAGTTGTTCCAGAAATTTTTCAGAGTCAGATCATTATTGAGTTTCATGATGCGCCGATGGCAAGAAACCTTGGTTTCTATAAGATTTTAGGTAGAATCTCTCGGACTAAGTAGTACTGCCCTACAGGCCTATAACGGTACTTGTTGCGTTTCGTGGACTATTTCAAGAAGTGGTGCGAGGTGTTTCCAGTTAAATCTTGCGAAGCAGACGTGGTAACTAAGAAGCTAGTAGAGGAAATTAAGACTCGCCACTCATGCCCAAGAGTTTTGTTGTCTGATCAAGGTACCAATTTCACATCAAGTTGTTAATTGAGGTAAACAAGAACTTGCACTGTAAGAAAGTGCAAACGACTCTGTACCATCCACAGTGGGATAGAGTGATGAAACGGTTTCACCGAGTCCTTGTGGATATGCTAGCGGCACATGTGAAGGAAACAGGTAAGGATTAAGATAAGTGGTTGCCCTTCTGTGCCGAAACAATGCCGAAACCAAACAAATGGACAATTGGTTGAATTCTTATGCGCGCGAGAATTTGATCCAACAGAGAAGTTATCTTCATTAGATGCCTAGTGACGCCTTCAGTTTTTTTACAGTTTACTGTTGATTTTGTCTATATGCCACTGAACAAGTGGAAATGGAATTATGTGCTCACTATGCCAAATCTACAGAAACAAGCTTGATCGGGTCCCAAAATTTTGGATTATTAGCCTTAGAAATTTGGCCAATTTAACTATTAATTACCCTATCAATTACATGAACCAAAGTACAAAAAGGACTTATCCTGGTTCTTATGTGGCAACAGCCCTGGAAATGGGCGACTCTAAAGTGTGTTAAACGACCATTTTCGGCTTTTGCAATAAAAACGAAGAATTCAGGTATGTACAATATTCTAATATATTTTGTTGAAAGACATTATTTTGCTCATTATGATAGTCTATGATATTACAAGTACCAGTCAGTATACATAATATTACTTTTGATAATATGCAATATAATGGTTGTCACCATTTTTTTGTAGCTTTCAAAGGTCAGATTCTTAATCATATATTTTATTTTTCAGGATTATTTTCAATAAAAATGAATTTTTGCAAAAAAATTGTGCACCGGTAGTAAAAATAAGTAATGAGCAGCAGCATTTTGATAACTTGGTGTTTTTGTTTTTTGATTGATGCTTGATAGAGAAATAAATTGTTTTGCTTTTGCCTGAAGTAAACAATAAATAAAGGCATATAAAATGGTGAATCAAATACTAAATACTAAAATGCGAAATAGTGTTAAAAGTACTGACCGAATTAAATATAAACATAATTTTTAAAACGTTTTAAACTTGAGATGTTTTTTTTAAAAATAATATTATACACATTTCTCAATTATCTGACTAAAATCATGGTTTTAATGTATTCCTTAAAAGTATTTTAAGCCACAACTTTTCTAAACCAGGGTTTTTTTATGCTGCAGTCTAAACCAACTTTAAGCAATCTGCTTAGATAATTTGATCAGTCAGCCCTCAGCAACTCAGTCAAATCAATTTTTTCGACAACTACTTAAAATCGTTCCACTTTAGATTAATTTCATACTGAATTGTTTTTTAAACTAGTTTTTAAAAGAACGGTTTCTAAACCAGGTTTAAAATTATAGTTCCGACAGTCCGGACGGCTCCCTCAGTGAGCTGGATGGGTCTATGGTCCCTGACCGTGACGTTGAAGAAGCAAGGCAAGGCAAAATTATAGTGATGGTTATTGTTTAACCAATGGAGTTTAAAAACTACCGTGGTGAAATTCGGGTGGTTTTCTGCATGTGACTGAATTCCCAGGTTAAGTTTTAAAATTATTCTCGCAGTTCATTATCCCTAAACTGACATAATATATACTACACAATCCACATTTAATTACCATCTATGCGACTGATAAATATAGCAGTAGTCAGTTTTGCATTTGCAATTTACTTCCTTTTGCGTAGTTAAATGCCTATATAGGTAGGTTTATATCTGGAAATTTCCGCAACTGTAAGTTGCTGATGCAAAACTTTAATCAGAATAACTGCTTTTCAAAGCAGGTGCTCTATTCTTCTTCGAACAAATTTCTTTAATTTCGTCCTAACTTTTCTAGCGAAAGAATACAATTATAGCAATCAACATCTACTCAATAATAAGGCCTAGTTTGTAATGAGGATAAAGTTGAAGAATAGTTGAGCCTAGGTTTAAGCCTAGAATAATTTCGCTCGGGAATTATTTTTTGCTTCTGTGCATTATGTGCATTGTTTGTATGTGTACTACGTGTGTCAAGTGCTCACTGCACATTAGAGATGAGACCAGGGTCGGTTTTTTTGGCCCCGCCAGGCTCGGCCCTGATGGAAATTTTGCTCGGTACGGCCCGGCCCGGCCCTGATCAAGATTTTCTACGGCCCGGCCCGGCCCTGTTGGGCGTCGACGTCGGCCCGCCCGGCCCGGCCCTGATTTTCATTACTTGACACTTTGACAGTTCGATTGCCCTTGTCAGTTGAAGAACTTAGTGTGTTGCGTAAAGGCTTATGCAATGCTACTGAATACCTACATATTAGCTTATTGTGTGAAAAGTTCATGATAAAAACAGTATGTATTACCAGTGGCGTAACAATTTCGGGGGGGAATGACTTCTCAATTTTTTATAATGGGTTAAAATAAACTTTTTAGCAATTTTAACTCTTATAAGACGCTTTACAAACGCAAGATTACTGAACCACAAAGTTGCACGGGTCTGAAGCCGGCGGCCCCCAGAAAAAAGATTTTTCCAATTTTTCGACCGAATTTGGTCAACTGGAGACGTATAAGAAATTTTTTCCGAGAGAACAATTAAAACAAAAGATGGTAACGTCACATCAGACTATCAGACCTGTACTCGTAGCATAATGTACACGTGTATACATGCATAGGCTTTGACGAAAAAAATAACAAAGAATAGTAAGCCACATAGTCGCAGGGGTCTGGGGGCAGCAGCCCCCAGGAAAAAATTGGGGAATTTTTTATTTTTAGGCCAAATTTGGTCAATTGCAGACGTATAAGAAATTTTTTCCGACAGAACAATTAAAACAAAAAATGGTAACGTCACATCAGACTATCAGACATGTACTCGTAGCATAATGTACACGTGTATACATGTATAGGCTTTGACGAAAAAAATAACAAAGAATAGTAAGCCACATAGTCGCAGCGGTCTGGGGGCAGCAGCCCCCAGGAAAAAATTGGGGAATTTTTTATTTTTAGGCCAAATTTGGCAATTGGAGATTATCAGGAAATTTTTTTCGGCCGGACCAAAAAAAAAACCAAAGGAAGGAGGGACACTTGTGTAAAATTTAACACTAAGCCTTGTATTACATTTTTTACTAAACCTAATAGAACTGTCAAACCGTAAAAGCTATAAACTTCTATAAAAAAGACAAGTAGTATATATAACTTATATACAAATATACACACACAGAGCAAAATTGGAAAAAATGCGACAGCGACACACACTAAGAACACACCACACGAGTACACGACAGGCTGCTACGCAGGCTGTGCCGATAGCGTACATACATACGTACGTGTTTGCTTTTGACAACAGTCAGGGCGTGGTAGAAATCAGGGCAGGGCCGGGCCTGGCCGGGCCGGGCCTCAGGGCCGTAAAGCCCATCTCTACTGCACATACAATGATAATAATATGCAAATTAAAATTTTCTAAAGTGTAGTTGTAAATTCAGTAGCCAGTAGCAGTGAATGCTGTCTCACAGTTAGTTGGTTTATTGCTCCTAAGTTTCGGAACAAACATGTCAGCTGGAAAGGAAAAAGTGTGAAACTGATGTCACGTTTTTGCAATCGGGTCATTGTTCCAGTGACATCGGGTCATATATAAACCACAACTATTACCTAAATTTTTGCTGCGCAGCAGATTTTTGAAATGGTTTACATAGGCACAGAGAGCTTTAGGGTGGATTTCGCAAAGGTGGTTTTACTAAACCATTGGTTTTACGTGCGTTTTGCATGATTTGTACATAATTTCATTACGAAATATTGTCTGATTCGTTACAAATTTTCTAGCTTTTCTCAAATTATCGATTTATCTCAGGTGAAATTTCAAACCGCGCAGCAAGTCTATGTTCTGCTGAATTTTCAACTGAGCTAAACCAATGGTTGAAAAAAACTACGAAATTTGTAACGAATCAGGCGATATTTTGTAAAAAATTTATGCGCTAATCATGAAAAACGTACGTAAAACCAATGGTTTAGTAAAACAACCTTTGTTAAATCCACCCTTAACGTGGATTTTACCATGATGGTTTTTAAAAACCATGGTTTTGCGTATAATGTGCTTATGATTTGCACATAATTTCATTACAAAGTATCGCATGATTCGTTCTGAATTTTGTAAATTTTCTAAAACCATGGTTTTTGCTCAGTTGAAATTTCAGCAGAATAAAAACCTATGCTGCAGGTATGAAAATTAACTTGAGCAATGGTATTATGGTTTTAAAAATTTACCACGGTTTTAAAAAATTAAAAAATTCGTAACAAATTAAGCGATATTTTGTAATGAAAATATGTGCAAATCATATAAAAACGTACGTAAAACCATGGTTTAAACCCACCGTGGTAAAATGCACCCTTAGTGTTTAGTGAGAACACGCTTTGCACACAGCTCTGCTTGTTTTTGCTTTAGACTTACTAGAATCAGAAAAGTTATTGAAAATATGCGTTGCTATGTTGTACATACGCTAAACTATATTGCATATATACTATATTGCTAAAAGACGATCACCATGTATCTGCTCTCGTAGACTCGTAGTGTAAAGTTACACTGCAATATTGGTTAGGTTAAGAATATGCATGATATGTGTGGGTGTGTGCTCACATGCTGTAAATGTGTTTAAATCAGTAACGCAGCGGGCCTCTTATTGTAGCAATGTAGTAAACAAGCAACAGTTTGCTGCGAAAGAAAAGCAGTGAGAATTTAACAGTAATTTGGCATGCTTGACAAAAAACCTGTTGCGAGGTCAATTTATATTCCAACCAAGAGAACTGTATAGGAAGAGTATGACCCTCTCTTTTTTATACCTTGGGGCTTCCGTTCAATGCGGAGCGCAAAATAGCCCTTTTTTGTATAGGTGGTTTTTCAGGGGTGTGCGGTGTAGCTCCTTCAGTTTAAGACATAGCACTCAACTGAAGGGGTGGTTCCCCCCTCATTGAAAGACACTATGCAAGCCAACCTTCCTCAGCTCAAGACTGTACTCAATTGCTGAAGGTCCCGTCTAGGGCGAAAAAAGTTAGACCATTTGCATTAAGGTTCAAGTTAAAGTAAGGCCAAGACTTCACTTTATGTTAAAATTACAGTTAAAGTAAGGCTCGGACGTTAATTTAAGTTAAAGTTACAGTAAGCCCAAAATCAATGACTTTTATGTAACTTTTTAAAATAACTTTAATGTTAAAGTTAAAGTTAGGGTGCTCTAATTTAAGGAAAATTATATTTAAAGTAAGACCTCTACCTTTTTACGCGGCCCCCGAGGGGGCCGCGTATATACCATATTCAGATTCTCAGATTTCTGTGTAATTTCGGGTAGGTCGATTTTCCTTCGTTAAATTACACTGTTGAGGCAGGTAGGTCGCCTTCAGTCTGACTGAATAATTCCAGGTTCGAAAGATATAAAGCCAAACTTGCGAAATCAAAATAGGTTGCCGGGATTGATTCGAACCACCGACCTTCTGATTTGCAATCAGATGCTCAGTAAAGACAAGACGCTTTACCATCTGAGCCAACCGGGCTTGAACTGGTTGACTCTAAATAAAAATATTGTAATTGCAGAAGCCGAATAGCAGCAGAAGACGTACTTGCGTAAGCCTTACGTATTAGTATTGATCTGTAACAATCGACTATTTACGTTTTTTTAGTGATTGCAAACTTCGACGAAACATCGTTACGTATAGTGTACCTGCTGCGAGTCCGGTATGATACACTGACAGGTAATTACATAGTTGGTAGTAGTATGACAGATCATGCGCAATAATGCCAATTCTTCGCAAGCTAACAACGTAACTCGATGGCCTAGCGGATTGATTCTCCCTCTCGGTACGACAGAATTCGACTCCCAATCGAGAAATTTTTTTATTTTTTCAAAATCATGTTTCATTTTGGCGCGCATATTGATTTGTAAAATACAATATTAACTACAATAATTTTTTTCGCAACATAGTAGCTAATCTTTAATTAAACAATTAAATTTCCTATTGTCGAAAGGTTACCGCAGAGGTCAATATTGACACCCCGACGTCTATAAAATAAAAATTTCTCACTCAACAGACGTGTTTGTGAGTTCGCAGTTCACCAGCAAGACTTTGGAGCTAATCAGCAGTAGATGTGTACATAAATCGAGATTTATATACTAGTTTTTTATCCACAAGCAATGGCCGCGTTTTATATTTCTTGTGGAATATTGACACTCAAGCCTCACATTTTAACCACATCTCACTCAGCAGAAGAGCTTGTTAGCAGTCAAAGTTAAAGTATCACCTCGAACTTTTAAATTTTAGATAAAGTTTAAGTTTGACTTTTGTGCCCTAGACTCGCTTCCTCATTTGAAGACACTAAGAACGGCTTTTTCTAGCGCCGTTCCATAGAACGCAGTGGCTTAAACTGAGTTGAGTCTACCCCTGGGCCACCTCCTCAATTGAGTACTGTCTTGAACAGAGGGGGAAACTTCCCTCAAAACCGTACAAAATAGGGTAATTTTGCGCTCAGTGTTGGACGCACGGTAAAAGGAATAATAAGGACATTGTCATAGCTACATACATATCATACCTATACTCTTGTTCCAACTAAATAAATGCAGTGTACTAAAAGTTTTCCATGCATTTACATATTTGCATAACTTTTTTTACGGTATTCATCAATTGGTTTGCAAAATTTTAAAGTGAACGCCTTCTCCTTCTTAGAATAAACCCATTTTTTAAGTAAAGTTACTGCGGAGACAATATTCCTGGGACTCACCAATGATAGACGGTTTGGTCTTAAACGTTGTTTTTGAATAGAAATAGAACATGTTGTTGTATGTATTTGATCATCAATGGTAATATTTTGTAAATGCTTACGTAATTAGAAACTGGCAAGCAAGTAATTTTCAAACTGATTTACATACCTACTGAATACGACTGGACTGCCGTGTTTACATGTGTGTGTAAAACTGATACATTCAAAGTGCCCTTCAACAATTCCAACTGCATATCACACAACACACACACAACCAAACGCACGGTAACTGTGCGTACATACAATAAGACCTGCATTAAGGCCTTATAATGACCACACAAGACACACACGCACACACAGCTATGGTTAATTTTACCACATAAAATTGGTGCCGCGTTTTATATTCAAAAAATAATTAGTAATGCAAGCATGTAGCAACAAAGTTGATCAAAATTACTTGAACCATACTCGCAAAACGTGTTTATTGTTTTCACTGATTCTTTCC
>JASANF010017556.1:0-11595 GCA_030248245.1 Trissonchulus sp. WLG1_4
CGTATCGCCGAGTGTGCGACTCTATGGCTCAGTGGATCTCCCATTCATAACGCCAACTAAGTGTTATACTCGCCACAAAAAGCCCAATTAACACATTACAAATAATCGAAAATATCCTCAAAAATCGTTTTTTTTCTCTCGGTACGCCACTGACATATAGGCTATGCCTCTAGAGGTATAAAATCGCGTATGTTTGCTGTTATACAAAAAACGCATTTACAGTTTGCACAAAAAAATAAAATTTTGCACACTAAAAATTAAAATTTTGCACAATTATGCACACAAAATTTTTTTTAAAAAAAAAACCTGTGGACAGCGAATATTTAGATTAAATGACTACAACTATACATTTTGCAGCGGCCCCCTTTCGGCAAGGGGTGAGGGGGACGCAAGAATTTTTGTTAGTTTTCCGGGGTTCATTTTAACAACGACTTGAACATGTATGGTATAGGATATACATGCATAAAAATTCATGAAAAAAAATAAAAAGCCTATTCAGTTTCTTAGTTGGCAGGGGTCTCCGGCGGCAGTTCCAGAAAACATAACCTAGTAAAATTTTTCATTTTTCAGGCCAAATTCTCAGTCAATAAACAAAGTGTCACCAAAATTTTTCCGGTATACCATAAAAACCAAAGGGGCGACCCTTGTGTAAAAATTTACTGGGAAAATCGGGCGGGGGGCCTCCCTTTTTCATTTTTCTCATTCGCGTTCCCCCTGCCCCGACCCCTGTACCAGACTTCTCAAACGTCTTCTCCTTGTCCCGCACAGAATCCTCCCGGGCCCTTCTGCCGTGGCCCCTGTCCCAGACTTCTCGAATAATTCTTCCCCCTGTCCACAGACAAGCTCTTCGGGTCCCTCCGCCCTGCCCCCCGTACCAGACTTCTGTAGACGCGTCTTATCCTTGTCCCGCTGACAACGTCTCCGGGTCCCCCCCCCCTGGCCTATGGACCTTTTTCCTCCAGACGTCTTATATTTGCTGGGCGCTCAAACTCAAAATTTGTATTGCCCCTGCAGAATAGCTAAGCTTTTTATTGCCCTTCGTCCTTATAAAAGGGTAGGAATTTTTACTATCTACCATGGTTACAATCGTTCTTGCCTTTGGCTTTAAACCGCGGCATCCCTTGTACTTCGGCCTAAAATTTCTCTTTCAAAACTTCGCGACTTTTTGTTGCCCTTGAAGCTCAAAAATCTGGGGGTCCCGGACCCCCCCCCATACCCCCCCGTGTTTAAACTGTGTCAATGCAATGTATATGGTTAAAAACTTAACAAAACTACAACTTGTGGGGGGGCCGTGGCCCCCCCCCCCGGGTTGCAGCCCCCCCCCTTTGCGAACACAGGAAAACCGGTGATCCAAATTTCCTCTAAATCACCGTCTTACACTTCGGAGGTATTTCGGAGGTTATTAGGAGCTTTTTACACATATTTCGTAGCGTTTTCGGACAGTTTAATTGGTTATTCGGATGTCTAAATTTTGTCCGAAAAATCCGTAAAACTATTCTCAAAAATTGGAATTTATTTAAGGCAAAATTCAGACAAAATTCGGACATTTTTAAGATGTCTTATTTTTCTATAAAAAGCCTATAAAACCTATTAGACAGAAATGGGGTAAATTTAAGATGATTTTAGGACATCTTAATTTTCTATTAAATTGTCTTAAATTTGTCTTAATTTCAAGGAATCATTTTTGGAGGGTTTTTACAGAAAATTTAGACATATTAAAAATGTCCAAATTTTGTCTAAATTTTGTCTTAAATAAATTCCAATTTTTGGAATCTGTTTCACAGATTTTTCGGACAAAATTTATACATCCGAATTCTCAATTAAATTGTCCGAAAACAATACGAAATATCTATAAAAAGCTCCAAATAACCTCCGAATTACCTCCGAAGTGTAAGACGATGTTTTAGAGAAAATTCGGATCACCGGTTTTCCTGTGGAAATCCTGGATACGCCACTGGAACACGCACGGCGCACTGACTGAACATGGAAAATCCTAGGGGTCGTATCTCAGAAAAAATAAATCAGTGGCTTACAACGGAAAAATGGTGGCTCGAGGCGAAAATAGGTGGGGGAAAAACACCAACACCTACCTAGGCGATGTCCACACAAAACAAAAACCCAAAACTGCCCCAACTTTGTCAAAAGTTTGCTTCTAGTAACAAGCCACGGCGCAGCTACTGAATTGCCATTGAAACAATACATCTACTGTTTGCCGCCATTTATCAGAAATTTGACAAAATGTGAGCAATCAATATGAACATTTTTGAAAAAGGATTTGTAAATTGTTCTTCAGTAAAAGACTTTCCCATTACTTTTATGTCAACCCAACACTCCGGCCCGAATTCACATACTAAGTGCTATTCACATATTAACGCTAAGGGTGGATTTCACAAAGGTGGTTTTACTAAACCATGGTTTTACGTACGTTTTTATATGATTTGCACGTAATTTCATTACGAAATATCGCCTGATTCGTTACGAATTTCCTAGATTTTCTAAAACCATGGTTTTAGCTCAGTTGAAATTTCAGACCTGCAGCATAGCAGGTCTCTGTTTCGCTGAAATTTCAACTAGCAAACCAGTTAGAAGATGGGAAAACCACCTTTGCTGAAATCACTGCAAATCATATAAAAACACAAACCTCCACCTGTCCCAAGCCTTTGCTACGTGTTAGCGCCTATTTCGTACTAAAATGTTGGAGTGCGCTCCTGCTTAATATGGAGCCGGAATTCGTTACTTATTGGCATTTCCATACTGGCATTTATAAATCCGATTATAGATTTATTCAAATTACTATTTTTTATTGAAAATATATATTTTTCTCAAACTAAAAAGTTGTAAAAATTGTTTTAAGCAGTTATTAGATTCATAAAAAATGCAAAATCGGCGCTATAGGTTTAAAGGGGCGCTCCGGGAATCGGGGTTACATCGAAAATTGGCAAAAAAGTTGGAAAATGTCAAACTTTACTATACATGTATTATAGCACAAAAGAACACTGAAGGCAAAATTTCAAATCATGTGATCATGTCACGTGACTCCCAGAGCACCAAACGTGAGTGAATTTTTCGGCAAACGATAACTCTGCTTATACTTTTGCGTATAGTCACACTTTATATACCCAAATGTAGCTTATGAGCTACTCGAGTTGAACATTATTTTGGTTTTTAACATTTATGTCGGGTTTGGATAAAAAATTTCATTATGTGTTTTCGAAGTCGAACTCTGAGCAATAAAATTCATATAAAAAAATTTCTAAGCTTTATCTTTAAAAAACTGAAAAAATTGTTCAACTGCGCAGAGCCTAAGGCTATAATTGTGCAAAATTTTGTAGAAAAATATCTTACCAGCATTTTTTATAATCGAATGCCAAAAAAATCATTTTGCTGACGACACAGCCTAAATTTGAATCTGCTACTTCTGAAAATGGTTTCTTATGATCTTTTGCACAGGAACGCAGGATAAAATTGTTTTAATTTTTCATTACGACTAATAAAAATCTACGTATCGTCTGTTTTGGAAAACCTCAAAAAGCGTTGATGCACTGGCTTCCTTGCTGAATTTAAATGTCAACTAAAATCAGTAATTTGTCCAATTTTTTGAAAATTTTCTGCTATGGAGATATGCATGTCAATACATCAGAAATTCAGAAGTAGTATTTTGGGCAACTTTCCTTCAAGATATTTGGCCTTTTTTAAAAATACGGCCCCAATCCTTGATCCCGGGAGCGCCACCTTAAGGTGGTACTAACGAATGTGCAGTGTTTTTCAACAGGCTAGTATTCAGTGAATAATTATTTTTAACGCAATTTGTTTATATCGTTGGAAAGCGCTACTTTTTTTCTTTATTTATGTGAAATTTTATTGTACAACTGTAAAGATGATTTGTATGACACGAGTTAAAATTGGACCAATTTGGCGTTTTTGAGCACTTTCAAATCTGGCCACTTTTTGAAGAGTTTAAGCAACAAAAACATGCAAAAAAAGGCACAAATATTTAAAAATGAATTATCTAGACCCAAAATGAACGATTTTATGATTTGTCAATTATTAAATGAAATATAAGCTTTCAAAGTATAAAGCCAAAAACACAACCCCCTGTTTATTCACACGCAACTTTCAGGTTCTATATCTACGCAAAAATAAAAGCAATTTAGAAAAAACTTTCATTTTGGGTCTAGAAAATTGCAAAAGTTTATTCATGTTCATTTTTGTGTTTATGCGTTTTTAATACGCTTAGAAAAAGTGGCCAGAACTGTTAAATTTCTATTCTCCTGTTGTGTAGTTTGGCTTGTTGGCTTGGCTTGCTCCTAAAAATTTTTCACATGATCCCGCTAACTTCATTCGTCATTATATGAATACGAATTAATTCCTTGCTGACTTTATTCTCGAGAAAATGGCGTTTGAATCAATTAAACTTTTTCAAAAGTTTAAAAAAACTGCACATTCGTTAGTACCACCTTAAGGTGGTAGTAACGAATGTGCAGTGATTTTTAAATTTTTGAAAAAATTTAGTTGATTCAAACTGTATTTTTTGAAAATAAAGTCTGTAAAAAATTGATTCATATACACAAAATGGCCAATGAAGTTAGCGGGATTATGTGAAAAATTTTTGGGAGCAAGCCAAGACTACAAGCCAAACTACACAACAGGAGAATAGAAATTTAACAGTTTTGGCCACTTTTCTAAGCGCATGCGCAGCGCATGAACACAAAAATGAACATGAATAAACTTTTGCAAATTTTCTAGACCCAAAATTAAAATTTTTCAAATTGCCTATATTTTTGCGCAGATATAGAACCCGAAAGTTGAGTGTGAATAGACACTTTTTACTTTGAAACCGTATATTTCATTTAATAATCGACAAATCATAAAATCGTGCATTTTGGGTCTAGATAATTCACTTAACTGTATTTTTTGAAAATAAAGTCTGTAAAAAATTGATTCATATACACAAAATGGCCAATGAAGTTAGCGGGATTATGTGAAAAATTTTTGGGAGCAAGCCAAGACTACAAGCCAAACTACACAACAGGAGAATAGAAATTTAACAGTTTTGGCCACTTTTCTAAGCGCATGCGCAGCGCATGAACACAAAAATGAACATGAATAAACTTTTGCAAATTTTCTAGACCCAAAATTAAAATTTTTCAAATTGCCTATATTTTTGCGCAGATATAGAACCCGAAAGTTGAGTGTGAATAGACACTTTTTACTTTGAAACCGTATATTTCATTTAATAATCGACAAATCATAAAATCGTGCATTTTGGGTCTAGATAATTCACTTTTAAAAATTTGTGTCATTTTTCGCATGTTTTTGTTCTTTAAACTTTTCAAAATGTGGCCAGATTTGAAAGTGCTCAAAAAAGCCAAATTGGTCTACTTTTAACACGTGCCATACAAATCATCTTTACAGTTGTACAATAAGACTTTGTTTCAATGTAGAAGAAAAGTAGCGCTTTCTAACGATATAAAAAATATGCGCTAAAGTTAATTAATTATTGAAAACTAGCCTGTTGAAAAACACTGCACATTCGTTACTACCACCTTAAGGTGGCGCTCCGGGAATCAAGGATTGGGGCCGTATTTTTTAAAAACAGCCAAAATGACCTATCATTCTTGAAGGAAAGTTGCCCAAAATACTATTTCTGAATTTCTGATGTATTGACATGCATATCTCCATAGCAAAAAATTTTCAAAAAATTGGACAAATTACTGATTTTATTCGACTAAATTCAGCAAGTAAGCCAGTGCATCAACGCTTTTTGAGGTTTTCCAAACAGACGATACGTAGATTTTATTAGTCGTAATGAAAAATTAAAACAATTTTATTGCGTTCTGTGCAAAAAATCGCATAAGAAAACGTTTTCAGAAGCAGCAGACTCAAATATAGACTGTGTGAATACAAAACCAATTTTTCGGCATTCGATTATAAAATGCTGGTAAGATATTTTTCTACAAAATTTTGCACAATTATAGCCTTAGGCTCTGCGCAGTTGAACAATTTTTTAGTTTTTTAAGATAAAGCTTAGAAATTTTTTTATATGAATTTTATTGCTCAGAGTTCGACTTCGAAAACACATAATGAAATTTTTTATCCAAACCCGACATAAATGTTAAAAACCAAAATAATGTTCAACTAGAAAAGCACATAAGCTACATTTTGGTATATTCACTCACGTTTGGTGCTCTGGGAGTCACGTGACATGATCACATGATTTGAAATTTTGCCTCCAGTGTTCTTTTGTGCCATACTACATGTATAGTAAAGTTTGACATTTGCCAACTTTTTTGCCAATTTTCGATGTAACCCCCGATTCCCGGAGCGCCCCTTTAAATCTATAGCGCCGATTTTGCATTTTTTATGAATCTAATAACTGCTTAAAACAATTTTTACAACTTTTTAGTTTGAGAAAAATATATATTTTCAATAAAAAAATAGTAATTTAAATAAATCTATAATCGGATTTATAAATACCAGTATGGAAATGCCAATAAGTAACGAATTCCGGCTCCATATCAAGCAGGAGCGCACTCCAACATTTTAGTACGAAATAGGCGCTAACACTTAGCAAAGGCTTAGGGTGGATTTCACAAAGGTGGTTTTACTAAACCATGGTTTTACGTACGTTTTTATATGATTTGCACGTAATTTCATCACGAAATATCGCCTGATTCGTTACGAATTTCCCAGATCTTCTAAAACCATGGTTTTAGCTCAGTTGAAATTTCAGCGAAACAGAGACCTGCTATGCTGCAGGTCTGAAATTTCAACTGAGCTAAAACCATGGTTTTAGAAAATCTAGGAAATTCGTAACGAATCAGGCGATATTTCGTAATGAAATTACGTGCAAATCATATAAAAACGTACGTAAAACCATGGTTTAGTAAAACCACCTTTGTGAAATCCACCCTTAGCGTTAGTATGTGAATAGCACTTAGTATGTGAATTCGGGCCGGAGTGTTGGGTTGACATAAAAGTAATGGGAAAGTCTTTTACTGAAGAACAATTTACAAATCCTTTTTCAAAAATGTTCATATTGATTGCTCGCATTTTGTCAAATTTCTGATAAATGGCGGCAAACAGTAGATGTATTGTTTCAATGGCAATTCAGTAGCTGCGCTGTGGCTTGTTACTAGAAGCAAACTTTTGACAAAGTTGGGGCAGTTTTGGGTTTTTGTTTTGTGTGGACATCGCCTAGGTAGGTGTTGGTGTTTTTCCCCCACCTATTTTCGCCTCGAGCCACCATTTTTCCGTTGTAAGCCACTGATTTATTTTTTCTGAGATACGACCCCTAGGATTTTCCATGTTCAGTCAGTGCGCCGTGCGTGTTCCAGTGGCGTATCCAGGATTTCCACAGGAAAACCGATGATCCGAATTTTCTCTAAAACATCGTCTTACACTTCGGAGGTAATTCGGAGGTTAATTGAAGCTTTTTATAGATATTTCGTATTGTTTTCGGACAATTTAATTGAGAATTCGGATGTATAAATTTTGTCCGAAAAATCTGTGAAACAGATTCCAAAAATTGGAATTTATTTAAGACAAAATTTAGACAAAATTTGGACATTTTTAATATGTCTAAATTTTCTGTAAAAACCCTCCAAAAATGATTCCTTGAAATTAAGACAAATTTAAGACAATTTAATAGAAAATTAAGATGTCCTAAAATCATCTTAAATTTACCCCATTTCTGTCTAATAGGTTTTATAGGCTTTTTATAGAAAAATAAGACATCTTAAAAATGTCCAAATTTTGTCTGAATTTTGCCTTAAATAAATTCCAATTTTTGAGAATAGTTTTACGGATTTTTCGGACAAAATTTAGACATCCGAATAACCAATTAAACTGTCCGAAAACGCTACGAAATATGTGTAAAAAGCTCCTAATAACCTCCGAAATACCTCCGAAGTGTAAGACGGTGATTTAGAGAAAATTTGGATCACCGGTTTTCCTGTGTTTGCAAAGGGGGGGGGGGCTGCAACCGGGGGGGGGGGGGGGTGGTGCAGAGCAACCGTGAGCCACCGTCACCTGTGAGTGTCAGCCACGGCCCCCCCACAAGTTGGAGTTTTTTTAAGTTTTTAACCATCGACATTGCATTGACACACAGTTTAACACGGGGGGGGGTATGGGGGGGGTCCGGGACCCCCCCAGATTTTTGACTTTGGTACAAGGGCAAGCGAAATTCGGTACAAGGGAAAGAAAATTTTGAGCCAAAGTACAAGGGATGGAAGATTTTTGCCGCGGTTTAAAGCCAAAGGCAAGAACGATTGTAACCATGGTAGATAGTATATACAATGGTAGTAAAAATTCCTACCCTTTATAAGGACAAAGGCAATAAAAAGCTTAGCTATATTGCAGGGGCAATACAAATTTTGAGTTTGACCAAGGAACAAGTGTAAGACATCTTGAAAAGTCTGGTACAAGGGCCAGGGCAGAAGGACCCAGACACTTTGTCCGCGGGACAAGGGTAAGACATCTTGAGAAGTCTGGTACAGGGGCCAGGGCAGAAGGACCCGAAGACTTTGTCTGCGGGACAAGGGTAAGACATCTTGAGAAGTCTGGTACAGGGGCCAGGGCAGAAGGACCCAGAAACTTTGTCTGCGGGACAAGGGTATGACATTTTGAGAAGTCTGGTACAGGGGTCAGGGCAGAAGGACCCGAACACGAATGAATGAAAAGAGGGAATTCCCCCCCACCCGATTTTCCCAGTAAATTTTTACACAAGGGTCGCCCCTTTGGTTTTTATGGTCTGCCGGAAAAATTTTGCTGACACGTTTCCAATTAACTAAATTTGGCCTGAAAAATGAAAAATTTTCCTCATATTTTTTCTGGGGGCTGCCGCCCCCAGACCCCTGCGACTATGTGGCTTAATATCCTTTTTATTGTCTTTCATCAAAGCCTATGCATGTATATTGTATACCATACATGGGCAAGGTGGTTAAAATGAACCCGGGAAAACTAACAAATTCTTGCGCGGTCCCTTCACCCCTTGCGAAAGGGGCCATTGCAAAATGTACATAGTTGTAGTCATTTAATCTAAATATTCACTGTCACAGGGTTTTTTTTTAAAAAAATTTTGTGTGCATAATTGTGCAAAATTTTAATTTTAGTGTGCAAAATTTTATTTTTTTGTGCAAACTGTAAATGCGTTTTTTGCCTATATAACAGCAAACATACGCGATTTTATACCTCTAGAGGCATAGCCTATATGTACATTCAGTGGCGTACCGAGAAAACAATTTGAGGGGGAATACCTGTTCGATTATTTGTAATGTGTTAAATGCACTTTGTAGCAAGTATAACACTTGATTCGCATTATGAATGCAAGATCACTAAGCCAGAATGTTGCAGGGGCATGGGGGCGAGATTTTTTAAATTTTTTGGCCGAATTCTGTCACCTGGAGACTTATCATATCACTTATCATTTTTTTGCGACAGGAAAATTAAAACAAAAAATTTTTTTCGTCCCTGCAATAAAAACCAAAGGGAGGACCCTTGTTCGCAATTTCCAGAGTTAGACTGCGCAGTCATTAGGATTGCGCAGTCAATAGTTAGACTGAGCAGACTACATATTTGGAGTTTTGAACTGCGCGGTCCAACTTTTATTGGCTGCACAATCCTACTGACTGCGCAGTGCGCAGCGTAACTCCACTTTGACCGCGCCTGTGCGCGCCTGCGCAGACTATTTGGACTGCGCAGTCCAACTATTAATTGGCTGCGAATCTTCCTGACCGCGCAGTTTAACTCTAGTTTGACTGCGCAATCAATCTAGAGTTAGACTGCGCAGTCATTAGGATTGCGAGTTGGACTGCGCAATCAATCTACAGTTAGACTGCGCAATCAGCCCTCGCGGCCGTCATGCGCGCGGTCCTTATAGTTACTCAGAGCAGCCCTCGCTCCGCTCGGGCTGCGCGGTCCAACTCCGACCGCTGCGCGGTCGCGCGGTCCACCCGGGAAAATCCCGGGTGAATCCCGGGTCTTGCCCATGTATGTTGTATACACAAGTACACAAGGGCGGACGGTGGGGGGGATATAGGGGATATATCCCCCCACTTTTGAACGGAGCTGAAGAAAATTTTTTGGAACCGCATACCAAAAATGGCTGTAAATTGATTAAATTCAGCCCCAAAAATGAAAAATTTCCCAATTTTTTTCTGGGGGCTGCCGCCCCCAGACCCGTGCGAGTGTGCGACTCTATGGCTTACTATTCCTTCTTATTATCTTTTGTCATCAAAGCCTATGCATGCATGCCTAACAAACGCGCTGAGTCAACTTCGCTTTGCGGTTTCAACTAGCTGGGGTTGTTTAATGTCCAAGGTTCAACATTACATTACATCATGCTGCATCCACTTGTGTAATACAGTGTCTCCTGCTCTGATGTGAGGTTCCCATTTTTGTTTTAATTTCCCTGTCGAAAAATTTTCTGATACGCCTCCAGTTGACTAAAGTTGGCCTAAAAATAAAAAATTTTCCAAATTTTTGTTTCTGGGGGCTAAGCTTATGCATGTATACACAAACAAGTACATTATGCTGCATGTGCATATCTACATGAGTATATTATGCTACATTTACTTGTGAAATACACTGTCTGATATGACGCTCCCATCTTTTGTTTTAAATTTAGTAGGAAAAAATTTCTGATACGTCTCCAGTTGACATAATTTTGCCTGAAAATCAAAAATTTTCCCAATTTTTTTTCTGGGGGCTGCCGTCCCCAGACCTCTGCTATCTTGTGGTTTAGTAATCTTGCATTTGTAAGGCGTTTTGTGAGCGTTAAAATTGCTGAAAAGTGCACTTTAACCCCCCCGATTTTCTATGTACACCACTCTCTCGAAAACAGCATGACGCAGCAGTGCAGCACATGTAGTAAACGCTGCTTAAAAATGTAGTAAAAAGGTCAAATAAGGTAAAAAAATTCATGCCGTATCCCCCCCTTTTTGGGGGTCACGGTCCGACCCTGCCAGTACATTATGCTGCATGTGCATAACTTGTGGAATACACTGCCTGATATGACGCTCCCATCTTTTGTTTTAAATTTTGTCGGAAAAGTTTTCTGATATGTCTCCAGTTGACCAAATTCGGCCTAAAAATTTGAAATTTTTTTCTGGGGCTACCGCCCCCAGATCCCTGCAACCTTGTGATTTAGTAATTTTTGTTTGTAAGGCTTTTTATGGGTGTTAGAATTGCTAAAAAAAGTGCATTTTAACCCATTACAAAAATCGAAAAGTCATTCCCCCCCGAAATTTTTTTCTGAGTACGCCACTGTCAGCTATACTAATTTACAAAACTAGCAGGAGCATCATGTGAACGAAAGCTGTATAAACCCAAGCCTAGTTCCACCTGACGTCACACAATGGCACTATGGCAGATATAACAGGCACAACAAAAAGAAAAATGGTCCAGCAGGAAGCCACACCACTGCAAAGTGTGAGTTAAAATGTAAAAAATAGTTGTAAGTTCCTGTGTGTAACATTTTTTCAGAGATGCTTTACTTACCATTATTTTAGTTTTCACTCACGTTCGGTACAGGGACAAGGGCAGTCAAAATATTGGTACAGGACCCCCCCAGATTCGACCCCCGTGTTAATGTAT
>JASANF010017557.1:0-76249 GCA_030248245.1 Trissonchulus sp. WLG1_4
TTTGGCAGCTGTAGCTACCAATTTTGGATGCCGGTAAGACACCAGGTCTTGCTCTGTTATGACATTGTTTTCAACCAGTTGGCGGTCCAAAGTCATGTCTGAACAGTCAGGACATTGCCAGTCAAAGTTCGGGAGCGATTCTAGGAATTGGTACAGCGGATCAGGAAGGACATCTGGATTTTGCTTGTTTATGCACCGAACGCACCACCAGTTTGAACATTTGTCGCAAATTATACCGTCTGTAGTCGATTGGTCACAGTTTCCGCATGGGTTACTGTTGTTGGCCATGAGGAGCGATGTGGCTATTGGAGAGTTATCGTGGAAGCTTTTTCCGGAGCCCGAGACCGGATTTACATGGGCTAATAGCGAAAGTATCAATTAATATGTCCAGCGAAAATCGATCAGCGAAATTTCTGCTACCAATTTTGTCATTAATTAGACATAAAAAGACTGTAAAAGCAACTTTACTGTATCGTTACAATCAGCAGACTCTTTTCGAATCCTTAAAACTGAACTCATTTTTTTATTAGTTTGGTTAGTCAGATTATTTACTGTAACTTTTTAATTCATGACATCACATCTGTAAATAGCAGGTAAATTTTATCTGAAATTCGTGTAAAAAAGTATCTGAAATATCTTTAATCTGAAAAGCCAGTAACATTTTTTCAGATAAAATTCAGAGTCTCTGAATTCTGTGTGAAATTCTCTGAATTTTTCCTGATTCCTGAATTTTTCTGAAATTTAGGTGAAAGTCTGTAAAATGTCTCTGAATATGGAAAGGGTAAAAAACATCTGAAAAATCTGTAACAGAAAAAATTTTACAGGAAATTCAGACTCCTGGGCCGGTATTCATAAAAGTCGGGATAAAAAGCTCGGCTTTTTATCCGTAAATCTGGCTTGAAAAAGCCGGGATAAAAAGCGTGGCCTGTGCGCAGCCTGGATTTTTATCCGAGCTTTTTTTTCAATCCAGGCTTGTTCAAGCCTGGCTTTTTATCCGAGCTTTTTATTCATAAAGAAAAAATCAATAAAATATACGTGGAAGCCGGGATTATAATCCGAGCTTGACTTTTTTGCACTTTTATGAATACGGGTGCTGGTTTTCCTGTGTTATTTCACACAATCCAGTAGGCAAGGGTCAAACTGAAGAATAGGGGGAAAACATTATGACCCCATTTAAGGGGGTAATTGCGTTTTTAGGTGTTTTTTTAAAAAGCCATAGCTCAGCGTTTACAAATTCAAATCACAAGCGGTCTTTTGCATTAGGTAGAACAATATCTTTCCTGAATGTATGCCATGCCTTGAAATTTAACCTGTGATTTTCTTTCCAGTATAAGCGACTAAAGAAAGGTCCTTTCCAAAATAATAAAATTTTTTACAAAAGTTTGCGCCACAGCTCTGAATCATACGATTACCTGTTGGGGCTGAAAGTTGCTAAGGTTTTTGACATGTTTAAAATCCCCAGGCATGTCCCCCACTTTTTTAATAACTAGTCAATTTACTGAGAAAATAGCTGAAAGGCAAACGCACCGAAAATTTAAGATATTTTCTTGTAATTAAAACCCTCTAAAAATGTCCACAGGTGAAATTTCAAAAAAGTGAGAGACATGCCTGGGGATTTTGACCTTTACAATACTGTCCCAAAAATTTATACTCAGGCGTCACTTATAATTTGAGTACTGGTGGCGCAAAGTTTACATAGAAATCACAAAAACCTCGAAAACGCAACTACCACCTTAAGCTCGTTTTTAACGGAAAAAGCAGGAGTTTAGGAAAAAAGTACGAAAAACTCCCTCACTCAGGGCTCGGATTACGGATTCCGCGGGGTCGTATCTAAATCTGTGCATATTATGTACCTGCGTTCAGCAAAGTTTTCAACTGTTTGTTTGCTAATTGGCGTTTGTCTGGAAATAAAGCTTTTGCTTGCTTGCCTGCTTGTTACCCATTTAATGAGTAGAAAACAGAAACGTGTAAAGAAAATGCTATTTTACGGTGTCATGCGTCCGAAAAGCCAAGTTGATGGATAGAGGTTCTATTTCAAAAACGGCTTCTTTCAAGGTGATCTAAAGCGGTCAAGGTTCGGCGGGGGGGGGGGGGGGAATTAAATGCTATAGTCTAAATAAAAAATTTGATCCACTGTTCCTCCGCCCTAACAGCACTTCATCCACCGCATGGAAATACTTATTTTTAGGCTAATGACAAAAAACTCCTGGCCTTGGCAGTATAGTTTTCCACCGTTCTTCAGGTACGTGTATATACATCCGTGGTTTAATTTGCGGACATAAAACGGTTTGTATATGTAAGGTCTGTCTGAAAACGGATTACTTTTTTGAAATTTGTTTTTGATAATTTTGTTTGATATTCATGTTGTGTGGGTCTAGGGTGTTTTAACGAAATTAGATAATAAACATCATTATACAACTTTCAATAAAAAAATTGCGGCGTCCAGACTCCAGAGTCCTCATTTCTTAGTTTTTTTGCAATATTAATATTTTTTGTTTTAGTTTACAGCCGAATTTGACCACTCGCGCAAAACAATTGGAGGCGTGGTGTGCCCTGGTGTTGGATTACTGTCAGCAGCGAAAAATCTACACTCTCGATTTAACTGAAGCGCAAAATTCAGATCTATTTTTCAATCAGGAAATAAATCGTACGTCTGTCTGTTAAGCGTTTTGTACACATTTTCGTTTTTAATTCTCAGTCAAATATATAATGTTGACAGTTGGTAGCTTGGTGTTAATGTGTGTGTGTGTGTGTGTGTGTGTGTGTATGTGTGTTCAACAAATCTGATGCTCACAACAAACTGTAGCCGAATTTTGTTAACTGCAAATTTGGGGAAAAAGTCTTAGTTGAACGAAGAAAAGAAGAGAAGAAAAAAAGAAAAGAAGAAAAAATTGAAAAGCTACCGCAGTGTTTGATGCATGTGTATAATGTATATTGTATATAGACATTAAATTTTTGTTTGCCGTTTCAGGTAAGCTATCAGCGGAAGGTATTGAACTGGTACTGAAGAAACTTGAAGAGCAAGGTAATTGACAGTTTTAATAAACTAGGCTCAACATAGAGACTGGGCTACGCCTGTGAGATTTGCTAAAAAGTTATATGTATATATTGAGTGAAAAATGTTAATCTAATCCGTTTAATCATCCCTTAGCTTTGGCCCATAGTTAATCTACTTATGTCATCATTTTGTATGTATGTTTCAGGTCACGTGGAGTGGTTGGACAAGGAGAAGAAGCGTTGCCGGGTTCACTGGCGTACTGTGCAAGAATGGGCCTCGCTCATTTATAGATGGGTTAGAAATTAGATACATGTATTTTAGGTATCGACCGGATATCCGGATCCGGCCGGATCCAGTGGACTGTGAAGGCATGGACTACAATTTCACTGAATGTTAGAAGATCAATAAGTGGCACCCGCTGGGGGTCTAGGGGAGGCAGCCCTCAGAAGCAAGCCAAATTTCTTTTTTTACGCAGCGATTTGCACTTCAGAGTTCAGAATCAACTTTATTAAACTTTGGTAGGTAGATAAATGCACTGCTGCGGAGATCTGCTGATGCTCAATATTTCAGCAGATCCGGATCCGGCAGACATTTTTCATCCCTGCATTTTTCAAAACGGCACCCCCCCTGGACATTATTAAATGGTCGATTTCGCAGGACGCAACGACCCGAAAAAAGAATTGAAAAAACAAAATAAAACCTACCAAAAAAAAACACCGGGGGCATCAGCAAACATAAATACATAAATATTTTTAAAAAGAATTACAAAAAAATATAAGACCGGGGCCGAAAAATTCAAGAAAAAAAAAAAAAAAAAACAAAATAAATATCCATCTGAGACAAAAAAGGGCGCCAAAAATTTATATAAACTAAAAATTTAATATCACACCAACAACACACCCCTTTCCCCCCCCCCCCCACCCCCCCCCCCCCCCCCCACCCCTCCACCCCCCCACAACCCCCCCCCCCCTAATGTATTGTATTTGAAGCATTTTTCAGTTAAATATTTGATCGGCACAGAAAATTGCAATCGCCGATTAGTTCTACTAAAAGTAACAAGTATCAAATTTCCTTATTTAAATAATTAACAAACTGCATTCGGCATTGAATATTTGTTTGTTTGCAGGCGTGTGAGAATGGATTTCTGAACACAGTTCACACTCTGCACGAGCTCACACAAGACGACGATATTGCCGGTCAATGTACGGTCGCATTGGTTCTAGTTTTTGATTTATATAGGTGGTAACTGGTGAATTATGGGAAGGTTATTTCATATTTGTTTAATTAGAGTTGGTGCGCTAGCTAGAATTTTTGTAGCTAATAGTATCTTAGTTGTTATTTCATATTTATATTTAATATATACTATAAAATATAGTTAGTTCGAAGGTTGGTAGCTCGAATCCCACCCACTAGATTACCCGAATCTCATTGAGCAAGTAAAGTTTCACTTGCCTTTGTCAACTTCGCAAGGAATGTCCCACTAACGGCGTGGGGGAATACCCTGACAAGTGTTTTGCTGTTCTGTTACAACATGTGTGCTGCACGAGCATTCTTCCTGTTTGATAAAGCTTTTTAGTTGGATAATTTTGTTACGAAAAAAATGAAACTCCAGTTGAGGGGGACCCCCCAAAATCAAGGATCGGTGGGGGGAGGCTTCCCGAAATTTGGGCATAATTTAGGAAACATTAGCTCTTTTTGCGAAAATTTTCAAAATTTTGCAAATTTTAGGGTATTTTGGTCGACCAGGGGGGGAGGGTCCCGAAAATTTCGCCGAACGGCCCCCCCCCCAAGATTTTGACCCTGTTACATATGAACTCATCCTCATGAGAAAAGCTTATGAAAATAGTTGTTTATAAAAAATAGAATAATCTGTCACGACGTTACGTGTGCATAAAATATCGTCTATAAATCAAGCGTTAATCGAGTCTACCTTTATGAGTTCCACTGTGACATAATAAATTGATAACATGAAAAACACTTTTTTTATTTTTAGCATTCAGCGGCCTTGACAGAGACATTCTGTTGCGAGCTCTAAAAATACTGGAGAATGAGAATAAAGCTGAACTCATTGGCGACGAAGACGGTGTGAAATTTTTCTGACTAATCCATTTAATCCGCTGCTTAATCCCCCCACCTGATGACGGGATTTGTGGGCGGCTACAAGGAGTTAATCGAAGAAGGTGACGATGTGATTGTGTATTTGAACTACAAAAATACCCACTGTCTACGTGTGGAGCGGGGTCGGGTGTTCCAGACTCGATTCGGCGCCCTACGCCACGACTTTGTGATTGGCCAACGCTACGGCTCCCTGGTGCAGACCACCAAAGGCTTTGTACACCTACTGCACCCAACGGTCGACCTGTGGACAGCCAACGTTGACCACCGAACCCAGATTGTCTACTGCTGGGATGCTAGTCTGGCTGTACTGGGTCTAGACTTGGCTCCGGGATCGGTGGTCGTTGAGGCTGGCACGGGATCTGGGTCGCTGAGTCACGTGCTAGCGCAGGCCGTGGCCCCGGGAGGTCACGTGCACACGTTTGATTTCCACGAGCAGCGTGTGGGGGCGGCTAGCGGGGAATTTGAGCGACACGGACTAGGCCAGCTGGTCAGCTGTTCCCAGAGGGACGTTTGCGGTCTGGGATTCCCGGACGAACTAGTGGGACTAGCGGACGCTGTGTTTCTGGACTTGCCCAAGCCCTACGCAGCGGTGACTCATGCGCGACGGGTTCTGAAGCCAGCCGAGGGGGGGCGTATTTGCTGCTTCTCGCCCTGTATAGAGCAGGTGCAGCAGACAGCTGTGGTGCTAGCCCAGCAGGGGTTTGTGGAAATTGATACCGTCGAGTGCATTCCCCGGACGCTGAAAATTCACAAGTTGCCCTCGTTTGCGGCCCAGACGAGTTCTGAGACAAATCTGGGACCGGAGCCGGCCAAACGGGCCCGGACTTCAGAAGCTGACCCGGACGTCCCGCAAAGTTGGGACGGGTCCGTTGCTTGTCCCGCCAAACAACCCACCCATACGGGATATCTGACCTTCGCCACTCTACCCCCCTGTGGCCCCCCTGAAACTGATGATAATAATTGTTCTGATAATTCTGAAGCTATGGCTGTTTGAGGGGTGACGGATATTTAGTTATACACTAAATTCATACTTTGAGCGAAATTGAAACTTTAAACGACTAAATGAAACATTACAGAGGGTATCAAAAGAAGTACTTTGTGAAAAAATATATATGCTTTAATAAATCAATAAATGTGCTATAACGTTAATGGAATTCATGTATTTGTCAGGTTTTTTTGGATGGCATACATACTCGTCTATCTTTCATTTTTCTGTGGAAAAGGGGGGTCGTACCAAAGTCTCAGATGAGAAGAAAATGTCATGCATCGGTAAATATTGTTCTGTATGTTAATTTTTACGAGCTCACCTCAACTGCGTCAACTTTCTTTCGCAATTTTGCGAAAAAGTTTGAAAATTTGTTGCAATCATCAATTTTTTCACAATTGCGGACGTATTTGCGCAAAAAAAGCCCCAGGACTAGCCTTTTCGAATATCCGCGTAACTATTTGAAGACAAAGCTAAAAATTAAGTATTACGTTTTGGATGGAATTGGGTTTAATTTTTGCGTACTTAATGATGCAGTATTTTTTGTTTGCGTTGCCACAGTACTTTGCCTATTTTTGTTACGAGTTCTACAATAAAACTGTTGAATTGAATATTTCACTTTTAACATTTTTGTCTTATTGCCTGAATAAAATTTGTTAATAATGGGTGTGATATCTTGTTATATGAAGCTATGGCTTGTAATGCAGTGTTGTTTTTTATGGAGTTAGTCATGCGTATACGCTGTATATATTTTCGTTCAGTTGTTAATGTAAAAAACTAAAATGTAATGTAAAGCTTCGCGCCATCTAAAATTAAGATTCTGACTATAGTCGCAGAAGGCAAAAGTCATGCCACCATATGTGGGCAGCTACCGAATTCTGGGGGGGGGGTGCGGAGCAACTTTTCCGGCCATTTTTGCTTCGTGAGCTACCTTCAAAGCATTCTGGGGGGGGTGAAGCACCTGTCTGGGGGGGTGAAGATACCTTCTGAGGGGGGGTGAAAAGCCCCCCCAAACCTCCCCCCACGTCCATGTATGCATGCCACCAAAGTATGTAGCGCATCTATTTGTTGTCCGACTTTAGCATACATACACGTACAGGTGTTCTCGGTCGGGCTTGAACTGATAAAAACGCAAAATTTTCCAAAAAATGGTAAGTTTTGCAAACTTAGACATTTTAAGCGTTTTTTTAGCCTTCGGTCATTTTACATTTTACAGCAATCTGGAACAATTTTTGAGTTTTCGGGCACCTTTTTTTCAGCACCAAGAAGGGGGGCTTCTCCCGATGGGTCAAATTTGAGGGGGGCTTGTCCCGGTATCGCAAATCTGGGTGGGGGGATTCCCCCCCAGACAGCCCCCAAGTACATTTCCAGATTTTACAATATAGAATTCTCACATCCTAATTTGATGGGTTGATTTTATTGTTGATTAGCCAGCTAAAGCAGTATACGGGTTCTAGTCTAAGATCGATTCATACAGCTATAATCAAGGTATTTAGTGACTATGTTAATCAATTGATAGCACCCTTCCCGATTTCCCCCTATTGTGTCCGTTCAGTTTTTTGGACATCTTTTTGGCTGAATCTATCACTCTTACATTATTCATTATTTCGTTTAAAAGATGAAATTAATAATATACTTTTATGTGTTTATTGATTCAGCTAAGGACGAACAACTAGCCACTACTTGCGAGACCCCCTGACTATGCCATATTTCACTGTTTTACGTTTTTTTGCAAAATACACAGGACCTGGCAAATCGTTGGGAAACGCGTAACAATACGTATTTGGCTCGCTTCATATTTTGTCCGTATGTCCGTTCAGCCGGCAGAATGACGTCACTAGCAGCCTAGTGCAGTGGATCAGCTAGCGCCTCTGACGTCATTATTTCGTCATTTTGTCGGCTGAACGGACATACGGTTGTAAGTATGAATCGAACCTTTCTGTTCCTGATCTGGGCTTTATATTCCACTTTTTAGATTTACCATGTCCTCGTCAAGTAAACGTCGCCGGCGAGAGAGCAGCGTCGGGAGTCGCAGCGGGGGCGAGGACACTGGGGAATCCAGGGGGGGCCGGGAAGAATCTCGAAGCCGCAGAACGGCTAGAAGGGGGGACCGGGGGGATTCTAGGGGGCGCCGTGGGGAATCCAGGGGGCGCCGGGGGGAATCCAGGGGGCGCCGTGGGGATTCTAGGGGGCGGAGGGGGGAATCCAGGGGGGAACGAGAGGAGTTTAGGGGGGACACTGCTGATTCAGCCGCGGATCGAGAAGATTCCATGGGGGAGCCTGGGAATTCCAAGGGGGGCCACTGGGCAGAGAAGGGGGACAGTCAGCCACGAGACGACAAGGAGGAGAGGACCCTCTGGATGGGGGATTTGGATCAGTATATGGATGCCAATTTTGTGGGCGAGGCCTTCCTGAAAATGGGAGAGGATGTGAAGAATGTCAAAGTGGTCTTCGACAAATACACCGGGCAGTTGGCTCGATATTGCTTCGTGGAACTGGCTGATGCGGAGTCTGCTAGACGGTACTTATAGCATGGATTAAGGGCTGAGATGCACGTGAGCAACCGGCAAGGATGGGTGGGTGCCCGACCCCCGGCGATAGGGGGGTGTGGTCCTGGTTTTGTTTTGTTGCTTCTGAAGCCGGAAAACTTTTGCACTTTCGAATTTTAATTAAATTTTGCGACACGTTTTCGACCGCAGCCGGAGCATTTTCGCGATCTTTTTCGCGAATTTTTTACTCAATTTTGGTGCTCTTGCTCGGCCATCAGAGCGGGGTGGGTATGGGATACCCACTTAACCTCTCCTATGTGCAAACTGCATATATGATTAAGGGGATTATTAAGATTAAATGGATTGCTTGTATTATCAGGATTTTTTGAATTGCATTAATATAGGGTTGATCATACCTTACAGATTACAGTGTTGTTTGTATGTTCGTTCAGCCGGCAAAATTACGAAATAATCACGCCATCAATTGTCTATAAGATCAAATTTAGTATGACCTTTTTTCAGCTGTATGCTGCAACTGAATGGCAAGGTGATCCCAGACAGCAAGCCGCCCATCTGTTTCAAACTCAGCTTCACGTTCAGCGCTCAAAGCTCATTGGCTGAGCACCATTTGTTGGCTAGCAATCTGGCCAATGAGGTGGACGATGCCAAACTGTACAATTTGTTCGGCAAACGATACTATAGCTGTCGCGGGGCCAGGGTGTTCAAGAATCCAGACGGCAGCAGTAAAGGATATGGTGAGACTGTAGTTTGCGAGGGGCGGGGGCGAAATTGGGTTCTAGGGGATATGTAGGGGGGGTGACAGTTTAAAAGAGAGAGCGAAAGACTGACAGTTAAGGCCTATTCACACGAGGGTGCATGTTGCTCCATAGCGCACGCCATGTAGCATGAGCGGCCGCACACGCGCACTGCCTACTGCATTGTGGTGGAATAGTGTAGCAGGCATTCTGAATATTATATTGATAGAATGCGCCCTCGTGTGAATAGGCCTTTAGAGAATAGGGTCCTTGGTACTCTATTAAGTCGTAAACTAAACATAAACGTCTTGGACTAAAGCGTCGAGACATACTTTAACACAATGCACCGCCACCAACCAACTTTTTGATTGCATTTCGCCCTTATGCTTTTTGTGAAAATTTAATCAGTTTCCACAAGTCAGACATATCTGGTGGATTGCATAAAGGCAGTCTCAGCTCAGTCTTGCTAAACGCAGTCTAAGGGCAACATTCTAACCTATGTAATACGTGTAGAGTTTTTCGTTACGATGCTCTAAATTACTGAAATAGAACGCTTTAGACTGTTTTAACGTAAGACTGCCTTTATGAATTCCACCCATACTGTCTTGAGCTAAAAACAGCGGTTTCTTAAAATTTTGCGTAAAAAAAGCAGCATAAATTTGATAAAAAATGAGCTGAAAAAAATGTTTTGGTAAGTTTGTTCGCATCTGACCATGTCCAATTTTAGGCGTGGTTCGATTCACCGACGAAGACGAACGTGACGACGCCCTACACGAGCTAAGCAAATGGCCCCTTTTTGGGCGCCCCCTCACCCTGCGCCCCACCCAGCCCCGACCCCCTCGTTCCGCCCAACAGCGGCAACAAGCTTCCGCCTATGACCCCCTTTCCCACTACGCCCAGCACGCCGACTACTACAACAGCCAGCAGTGGCAGATGTACGACTATGGGGGGGCCGCAGCGGGCGCCAGGGGCCCAGGGGCGCCGCCTGTACAGCCCTATCCCGTGGCGCCACCCACCGTAGCTAGAGGTGCGTTAATAATTGGTCTACTTGGTATGGAATTTAATACTGTGCTTTTCAGAGGACGTTATATTATTATCTGTATATATAGCTACTTACAGGCTGCTGTTCAGGTTTTATTTTTTATACTATGTGTAAAAACACTACTCATTGCATTGAAGAATTCAGCATTTTTCGTTATAAATGTATCCTTTTTTAATTAATGTTACGCTTTACAATAGTGCAATCGGGTTGGCGTTAAGCGGTGTATGTGATCAAATCTCATGGGAATCAGCGGTCCTGCCAGGGGCATTGTGACTCGACTTTATTTGATTGCTCACAAAATTTTCATGATTCGGGCTTAAATTTTCCTGATTCTATCTGAAACTTGTCCGATTGTCGATCAGATTTCCATTACTCCTGATTCTATTTTAAATTCATAAGGCGTGTGAGGGGGGCGGATTCACAATTCATTCATTCATTCATTCATTCATTCATACAAAAGTAATATTATGGCCACTGAATGACAGTGTGCTAGTTTCTGTGGTTTCAGGTCCCAGCGCTAATAGCACGGGCGGGACGGTAATCTCGGAAGAGTTGGAAGACTACGGCGCCAATGCGGACTGTGACATCGACGGGGAGAATGACCGATTCATGCTGGATTTTGACGACGCCTTTCGACAACTGGAGGCGTCCAATTGGTTTTTCATTAATTCCGCCTCCTTCTCCGAGTCTGACCTTCAACCCCCCGTTTCCATGGAAACGCCCAACCCCCTGGCGTACCTGGTACCCCCGCCGACAGGGCATCCTATTGTACCGACGGCTGTACCGGCCCACCTTCCTGTGCCGGCTCTGACGTCCATGCCGCCCCCTGTTAATGTACCACCCCCTGCGGCAGTGACTGTGCAGTAAATATACGAAAGTCTGACAAAAAACAGTTGCACCAATGACTTGAGAAAACGAAATCGTTATGAAAAGAATAGATTTTTTGACTATCAAGAGTACTAATGTTAAGTCTGGCAAAAAAATAGTTGCACCACTTGAGAAAACAAAACATGTGATTTCGTTACAAAAAGAATAGATTTTGACTATCAAGAGTTCACAGCAAATAGTAGCAGAAGTCATACCACTAATAGTGGCAGAGCTTTTTTCATTTGTCAAACTTTAGTTGGAGCTTGTCCTTAAGGACTCTGGGACAAGGATAAGGACAAATCTTTATCTACTGCTGTAAACAATAATTTTAGTAGTGGCCGACTAGTACTCTAGCCGGTTATACTGTATTACTGTGAGAAGACTTCAGGATTACTATAAAGTACTTTGAAGATACGGATTTTCTTCTGAAAGATATAATTTTTTTAGGCTTTTTATTGTGTATATAATTGCAATTAACTTGCGTTTAATTTATGTATAGTTAATAAAAGATTTCACTTGGACTTCTGGCATGTTCTTGGAATGAAATGAATTTAGTTTTTATGTTTTGTTATCGAACCTGAATCACGCTCTGGTGATCAATTGATTATTATTGGCTCTTGTTAGGTTCATACGCAGATTATCATGTCTCTGTTCGGAATGAAATTTTGTGTTTCGTTTTGTCTAAGGGACTAAGATTTATTTCGTCCAAGTCCCCCACTAATGTCCGTTATGACGTAGCTTTCCTTTGTGAACACATACATATAAATTGCAGAATTACAAAACAGCCTAAGCGTGATACTAAGTTAGGGAATAAGCCTAAATCCAAAACTGATCTAAATTAGAGTATTTAATAAAACACTAGCACACTCACATGTGCATAGTCTTGCGAGAAGAAAAGCCAAATCGTCGTACCAGAACCAAAACATCGAAAGTCCTTTTTTTGCGTTTTTGAGTTAGCATTAATGACGTGTTTTAATTTTTTTTAGTTTTATAATTTTTGTTCGCTTTTGAGGGTCAGAAAAAAGCGCAGCAACCCGCACAGGCCACAGCCTAAACTGAGTATCTGTGTATGAGCAGTGGCTCATTTTGTTACGCATATCAAATCCGACCATTACTGTCCTCGCGAGAGCACCCATAACCCGCTTTCACGTATTTCCCCAGTACCAAATTGAGTGTCGATTCATACATACAGCTGTATGCATGTTCAACCGGCATAATTACTTAATAATCACGGCACGTATAGTGTATCAGATCAGACTGTGGCGTGATTATTTCGTAAATCTGTCGAGTGAATGGACATACGGCTGTAAGTATGAATCAAGCCTTAAAAGAACTTTTCAACAACCTGTGTTGCACTAGTTTGCAGGGAACGATGTTTCGAGTGTCCGTGCTTGCTCGAAGTTTGTGTCAGGCGCAAAATGCAGGCGAGCAAAAACTCGAGACACTGTTGCGTAATGCTTTCCAGAAAGCCAAGCGAATCACAGTGCAGGATATTTCTGGTGGGTCACTCAATGGCGTACTGAGAAAGTAGTTGAAAGGGTTACTTCGGTCCTATGACTATTCATCCGACAGAATTAAGGTCGATTCATACTAGCAGCCGCATATGCTCCCCCCCCCAACTGACGCAATTATGGGAAAATCACGACACTATGTATAAGGCCGGATTCACGCTGGCACTTGCACAAGCACAAGCCCAGCCAATCAAACTTAAGCCCGCCAATGTAACGTCTTTTCTGTTCAGAAGTTTCGTTTTTGTTCTGAAATTGTGGGCTAAAAAGTTCAGTTTTAAAACTTTCTCGTACTGATTAACGGAAGAATGAAAATAAACTGGAAAGAAGAGAAAAATAATGCTAAAACGCAATTCGAATTTAAAAATTAAACGAAATTAAAAGAAAGACAAAGAAAATAAACTGGGTTCTTCAATTAATTTATGATCCATTTAGACAAGGGTTCCACCCTAAAACCACTCCTTTTAGTTTAATTTTGCGCCATGTATGCTTACTTACACCCAAATTGAATGCTGCAAAATCTATACGCTAATTGGCTGTGCTTGTGCAAAAGATAAAATTTTTGAACAAGCGTTGTGCTTGTGCTTGTGCTTGCGCAGAATTTTCTATTTTCTACAGTGTGAACCGCCTGTGCTTGTGCAAGTGCCAGTGTGAACCCGGCCTAAGATACGCATGTGATATGTTTATTGCGTAAGTTATTCGGATGAACGGACATGTGACTGTAAGTATGAAATTAATCGACTCTGGAAAAAACAGTCATGCCCAAGTGTGACAAAAAATAGTTGCCCCAATTACTTCTTATAGTGGCATAAGTTCTGCAACTACTTGCTGTACTCTTGATAGTCACAATCTATCCTTTTCGCAGCGAAATCACATGTTTCGTTTTCTCAAGTGGTGAAACTATTTTTTATCAGACTTTAGCCACCTTTCATGTCATTAGTACACTCTGACATACCTATAAGCCGTCAATATTCCGTATTAAGGATTCTATTTTGCCAGTTTTTGTTTCTTGTGTAATGTACAATTTTATATTTTATCGATTGCAAATTGTTCAGAAACGTTTTCAGCTAAATTTGTTTGTGATGGCTTGGGGGCATTGCCTGTGCTAGGCGTGATTGGTATTATCAAGAGTACATAACAAGATTAATTACCTAATACTATTATGTACTCTTGGTATAATTGTTTCAGGTGGCTGCGGCGCGATGTATCAAGTGGAGATTGAGTCGGAGGATTTTCGTGGCGTGCCAATTGTCAAACAGCACAAGATGGTCAATCAGGTATTCCGCAGAGTGATTATTTATGACTAAAGTCTGTCTAAACAAGTTTTCTGCAAAAGTATTCAGTAAGTATCAAGCATACACTTCTAAGCACATTGGCCAGAGGCCATCGTAAACCTGTTAAGCCAACGAAAGTGTACTTTCTCAATTTACAGATTTCCCATAAATAGCTTCTCCTTTTGTAAATTGATTTCTGTTAATTCATCATTTTCACTAATGAAATGATATTCAGAAAATTTTAAAATTGTAGTTTTTCTGTTGTGTCAGTTTGAAAGCAAGCAGCATAGTATTGCCGGTTTTTAATAGAATTATGATCACTACTTAGTGAAGCATCAGGTCTGTGTGGATCCGTGTGGTCGAGTGGTAGTTTGTTAGGTTTGTAAACCTGAGGTGACATCGTCGATTCCTAGTAGATACCTTTTTCACTTTTTGTCACACTTGTATTAACAATTTACTTTTTTAGAAACCGCAAAAGCAGCAACTAACTGAACATTAACAGGCATTTTATTGTGACAGATGCAAAGCAACTGTAGAAAACGTGTAAAACAGACTCCGCACATTGACACTTTAACGCTAGAACTGTGTTAAGATACCAGAATCAAAATTAAAGACCTCTGGGGCCTGTTGCTCAACTTTACAAGTCTTACAATTGTAACAATTGTAAGTGCAAAATCAGGTGATTCGTTACGAATTCATTATATAAATTCATTACGAATCACCCTATTTTGCACTTACAATTGTTACAATTGTGAGATTTGTAAAGTTGAGCAACAGGCCCCTGTTGGGGCTTTGGCTCAACAGGAAAAATGCTGGACCCCGAGACCAAAAACACACAATTTCATTACGAAAAGAACGAGTATTAATAAAAATTGAATGGTATATCTGTATTAATAATAAACAAATTAATGGTTTTTTACGGATAATTTTTGTTGTGTAAGCTGGATTATCAGGTGTTTTGTCGAATATGCAAAAATTCATACACTTAACTAACAAGAGCCTGCCCATTGTCTAGTGTTTTCATTTTTTTGTTTTTTGTTACCAGGTGTTGAAGGCCGAAATCAAAGACATGCACGGGTTACGGATATTCACAACTGCGCCGAAATAAGAAGTATTTAAGTTGGGTTTGTGCAATTGTATATTATAATTGATCTTACATGTAACCGGATCTAAATTTTGGAGGAACCTCTCTGGCCCTGATCGACCAAAAATAAAGTAAATTGAGCAAAATTTTCTAAAAAGTGCAATTGTTGCCTGTTTTTTTACAGATTTGCGGGAGCCTCCCTCTCTGACCCCAGTTTTTTTTGGGGAGGGGGTTCCCCATTCCTCCCCTATGTGTTTTACTACGACTATTATGTGTGATGTGGTAGGAATAGTTTTCGTGTATTAATTTGCATACTGTGTATGTATGTATAAATAGAAATTGACCCTTCGATATTATTTGTTCATGTATTTTGTAACATTTTTAATACACTGTAGTTTTGATGTGTAATTTAATAACAGTAATTTGTGTAATTTTTAATATATGTGAAATATACAACTTTAAAAAAGTTTATTTATACTCATTTTGTTGAAAGATAGGTAAGTACTCTCAAGTCCTTTTCATGCTTGTCCTTGTCTTTGTTCCTATCGTTTTGTTCTTAAGCGATTCCAAGAAAACTGACCAAATAAGTATAAGCCAACTCTTCGTGCGAATCACTTGCTTGCCAATATTTAGCCGAAACGCTTGTGTCAATTCTTCGCACTAGCTGACCAAAATTTGTACTTTTACCTGTCCCTGTGGTCTTAGGGACAAGTATGCATCGGGCTTCAGAATGACAAGTTCTTTCTAAGTTTAGGGAAATATTTTGTAGGTTTGAGGCTAAAAATAAACATTCTGATAGATGAGTGAGAGAAATTGCTCTCATTATTCAATACTGGATTTAGTGGATTAGATTTCTTTTATTAGATTAAATATATAACACAACAGCTGGTTGAATTTAGACAGAGAGTACGGAGGTGTATTTGTCTGTCTGCTACTAGCCAAGGTTTGCGCACTGGCACCAAATACGAGAATAGAAAATGTTCCACAGTCACGTCTGCTTGTTAACTTGAAATGCAAGCAAATCACTTTTAGTTTGGTGTATGTCCGCGCGCAGTGTCCTTCTCAAAACATGAAAAATTGCCTTTTGTCAACGTGTTACGTAACATTACAATATTACATTAGTGCATTACATTAGTTTTGCTGTCGGTTAACCCAATAGCCAGAACGGGCGTAACCACAGATGGGGCAACTTCACCCCCCCCCCCCCCAAGAATAAGAATAAGAATAAGAATAGTTCATTTCAAAATAATCAGGATTGGAAAATGATGTAGATTAATAAAAGAAAAAATATGCCACGCAAGCCCCAAGAAAGGTGCTTCACGTTCCCCCCTCAGAATGTCTAGGTGGCTCACGACGCCAAAATCGGTGGCTCAAAACTTGCCCACACTTATATACAATACATATGATAGTCGGTGAAAACGTGCTTAGCTAGGAATATGGTGTTGACTGACCAAGCTTGGACGCGGATTGTGAGTACCCGCCAGTCGGCTTGGATATGGGTCGACAATTTGAATCGTTGGTACCCGCCTTAGGCTGCGCAGGTCGCGAGATTTGGTTCTGACACGCTAAATCGGAAGTTACGACAAATGACGACTACCAAAAATGACGCAATTTTTACATTTTTGACCAAAAAACACCGATTTAGACAATTTTTGGCGAAAATTTTGGTAAAAATCGCTTAATTTCACAAAAAATGCCGATTTTTTCAAATTTTGACAAAAATTTTACTCCCGTAGGGACCCTTCCCCCTCTTTTTCCCCTGGCGGGACCCCCCTCCCTCCCCCGGGACCGAATTTTGGGGGGTGTTCCCCCCCATCCTCCCCCAACTACATGTACATGCTTGGATAATATATCTAAAAATTGTTTATATAATTGACCAGAGGGCCCGATCCACGGGAGTGATCGGCGAGGGGGGGGGTGCCCGAAACCCGGCGGAGGTGGGGGGGGTCCTGGTTTTGTTTTTTTTCCGGCGACAGCCTCCGCCTACCCCCCCCCCCGCCCTATGTGCATCTACGTAACTGACTAGATTTAATTTTGTTCAGTTAATAAGACCACATTATTCAAGCTTGTACATAATATGGATATGGGTACCAAATTGCAATATGTATATATATATATATATATATATATATATGTATATATATAATCTATATATATTATATATATATATATATATATATATATTATATATATATATATATATATATATATATATATATATATATATATATATATATATATATATATATATATAATATATATATAATATTCATCGTCAGGGCCCAATTTATCCTAGCAAAATGTTCGTCCTTGAAATGTTTGCTGTTAAAAATTTTTAACTGATCGAAGCATTTTCAGCGACGAACGTTTTGCTTCGGTAAATCGGGCCCAATTGTTGTATTATGAAGGAACCAATTTTATATCTTTTCCGTTAAAACCCACGTATGTATTTTGGATCAGAGCTGAAAGTTAAACAATGATTGCACTAACGGAGCAATCTGATTGGCCGATTCCTGATTTTTTTCCTTCTCTCCTGGCGACGGGTCTTAGTGCCCAATTAATTTTATGCCCTTATATTATTTCTCAGCGAACTATCCTATTTGGAATTTATAGGTCCTTGTTTTAGCTGTCGTTATATGGCCCCTTATGTATAATCTAAACGCAGCTGTGTATAATATGTATATATGTACGTCTGAGCTAAACGCTGGTAGCGTTGGATGCTGCAACACTGCGAAAATCGACCAGCATTGTATTGTGCAGTTGCAACACCCTATTTAGCAGCGTATTCCATATTGGTCTGGGTGCAGAGAAAGCAAGGGGGTTAGTGTGAGCCTTAAAACTCTAGCCCCCTATTTTCTGAAGACTCCTCCCCCCCTGGCTTCAAAACAGCTCTGAAAGTTTCCGATCGTTTTTCGGTGGTGAGCTTTTTATAGAATTTTTTGTTTTTTTTTGGTAGGGGGTGGTTTCACGACACCATAATTTTTTGGTCAGCCGTACTTATGCATTAATAAACGTGTTTACGTTGTTTATTAATGCACAAAAACTTATATTCGTAGAAAACCTTGCGCCCCCCATTGCAACGTCTAGGCTACGCCGCTGTATATTAGCCGTCCGCGCTTGTGTGTGTGTGCGTGTGCGTGTGTAATAAGAGGGCTAATAGTGAAGTTGGTAGCTGAAGGTAGCAGCGAGTAGCTGGGCTAGTTGCAAATCGACATGACCGACGCGTTCTGCGTTGTAATTGCGTCGTCTTTGTAGTTGGTTGCGTGCAAAAGCTGCTTAACAACCCCCGGGCCCAGTGTGTGTGTGTGTGCGCGCGCGTGTGTGTGTGTGTGTGTGTGTGTGTGTGTTTGCCCACCGCCATATGTGCTGCAGTGCGTTCCCCAGCCCCCCCCCACACTGATGTGGCTTGCGACTTGCAGCGACGGTGCTGTGTGTGCGCCAGGGCCCCCCCCACACGTAGTGGGCGTCGGGGCGTGGGGCAGTGTGCAGTGTGTGTGCGTGTGTGCACATGCTCTTGGCGTCGGTTGTGAAATGAGTTGGTGAAACCGGTCTTTCGTCGAGGTGCAGCCGTCCTTTATCTGCACAAGCAGCCCCTCGCTTAGCCCGTTTTTTTCCTACACTACCTTCTATTACACATTAGAATTGTTTCAAAGAAAAACTTTTGACTTTTCCCTGATATATGTACTGATGAGGCGGGCACTCTGGCACACTAGCCCATGCAGCACATTAGCATATATGCATGTATTCCATATGTGTGCTTAGCATAGCACCTAAACATACATACACATCTATGTTCCCCATTAGATATGACCTACTGACATTGAGGGTGGTGGGTTTTTTTCTGGGTGGGTATGTACAACAGAACCGTTTGCACCGGTGTTGTATGCCGTGAGATTTTCGTTAAGAATCCTGATTTTATATAAAAATATTGATTATTTTACAAAATATTGATTTTTTTATTGAGAATTGCATCTGTGTTGGTTAATATATATTCTTTCTTAGTCCGTTAGTCGATATTATGTCACTATTAAGATTGCTGAGTGGCGTAAATTAGTAGTGGCAGACTATGCGTAGTGTTAGGATCAACCTCACCCACAGAAGGTGAAGCTTCTGTCTGGGGGGGGGGCTGTGACATCTGGCATCTGGGGGAGGGGGTGAAAACCCACACATGTGCAGCTACGGAATCTGGGGGGGGGAGGCGTGCGGAGCAAGTTTTCTGGCCGTTTTGCTTCGCGAGCCACCAATTTTTTCCTGAGTCACCGATGTTTGCTTTGCTTCGTGAGCTACTTTCAAAATATTCTGGGGGGAGAGCGGAACTGTCTGGGGGGAGCGGGGTCGGGTTGGCGGGATTTATTCCCCCACGCCCATGTCCGGTGAAAACCCTCCTTTCCCCCAAGCCCCCCCCACGCCCATGTATGACTTCGAGTCTTTTACATAGAGCTAATGGCGATTCAAAATCGTCAAAGTGGGGTCAAAAGTGAGCTACATATTATGTGTGTATTAATAACCAGATTTGCTCGAGGACAAAACGATAGGGATAAGGAAAAGGACGAGTATGAACTGGGCTAAAATCATAA
The DNA here is from genome assembly GCA_030248245.1 of Trissonchulus sp. WLG1_4. Lineage (NCBI taxonomy): Eukaryota > Metazoa > Nematoda > Enoplea > Enoplida > Ironidae > Trissonchulus > Trissonchulus sp. WLG1_4. Next base: position 19,698 of record JASANF010017557.1, read on the forward strand.
AAAATACATATCTTTAGTCGCCGTCAGCCACCCCTTGACCTACCCGAGATTTTAGAGGCTCTAGCATACCGAACTTTTGGCGAAATCACACTCAAAACAGACTAAACGTATGTATTTTTGTACTTTTAGCCCGGTGAATACTTGTCCTTTTTTTCTTGTCCCTATCGTTTTGTCCTCAAGCAATTCCACGAAAACTACTGGGTATGATGCAATTTTTGCCCCAGCGAAATTGAGGTCACTTTCACTTCCAGATGACATGCAAAGAAAATTAGCCAAAACCATTCGTTTAATGCTTCACAGGAGCTAACCAAAATTTGTCCGTGTCTCTATCCATGTGTCCTTAAGAAATAAAAATGAATCCAGCTTTTGCACACATCTTCAAGGATGATTATCTGACTCAGCTAGTTCGCTCAGCGGCTTAATTTAACCGTTAACGCGTAGTTAGTCACATCTTTTTGGTCTGACTCAAATGCAGCAGGCTAGAAGCTTCCCTATACCTAATAGAGTTCGCAGCGGGTCGAAATTTCAATAACCCGACCCAATCTGACCGGAAACAACGTCTAACCCGACCCGATCCGACCCGATTGCGAAGTCTAATGCCGAAGTATATAATATTCAGTTTCGGTTACCGTTTTAGAATGACATTTTAAAGCATAGTTTTATCTATGGTTTGACCAGAAATTGTTGAACCCTGAAACAAAACAGGTGACGTGATTTTTGTGACTACTTGCTGTACTCTTTATGCTTGCTATTTGTTCTTTTCGTAGTGAAATCGCGTGTTTCATTTTGTCTCAGGGTTCAGCAATTTTCGGTCACACTTCAGTTTATTCAGACTGAACAATTTGCAATCGATAAAATACAAAATTGTACATTACACAAGAAACAAAAACTGGCAAAATAGAATCCTTAATACGGAATATTGACGGCTATAGGTATGTCAGAATGTACTAATGACATGAAAGGTGGCTTAAGTCTGACAAAAAATAGTTGCGCCACTAGAGAAAACTAAACATGTGATTTAGTTACGAAAAGAATAGATTTAGACTATCAAGAGTACAGCAAGTAGTCGCAGAAGTCATGCCACTAAAATCAGTAGGTGGCTCAACTTTTTTTGTCAGACTTCAGTTTAATCCGATCAAGAAAGACCTTTAAGCCCGGTTCATACTTGTTCTTGAACGACACACGAAACAAGGAAAAGAATCAACTTCGGTTAGCTGCTGCGATGAATTACCTGAAATCATTTCGATCGCTTTTTTGCCAATATACCTCACTTGACCCCAACTTTGTTCATGCAAAAAATGATAACATTTGTCCTGACAGTTGTGTTGAAATTGCGGACAAAATGACAAGGACAAGGACAAGTATGAGCCGAGCTTTAACAGCTATTAAGCCGAAGTTAAGGGCCAATATGGCCATTGTGCTTAGTTTTCTCAGTTGTTCCATAAATTCATGTCAAATTCTGGCTTGTCTGGGGCACGGGACGATCCATCCTCTATTATGTCATGTATGTTTTGTGTATATATGTATCACATATAATATATATGTGTTATATATGTGTTGTGTGTGCTATGTATGTGTTGTGTGTGTGCTATGTATGTGTTGTGTGTGTGCTATGTATGTGTTGTGTGTGTGTGTGTTTATGTGCTATGTATGTGTTGTGTGTGCGTGTGTGTGTGTTTAGTGGAAGGAGACCGTGTGTGAGAGTTGAGCATCCAGCTTATTGTTCCTCCTGGCACATTGATAATATGCTGCTCTGCTCTGGCTGCTGCTGCTGCTCTTGTGTGTGCGTGTGTGTGTGCACTGTGCTATCACTGCCTCTGTCGCGCGCGCACACACACACACACACACACACACACACACACACACACACACACACACACACACACACACACAGCACAGGGACATATGGGTTGTCTGCTGTTGCAGCCTTGCCTCGGCTGCTGTGTGTGTGTGTGTGTGTGTCCCAGTCCGCGCCGGAGCACACCTCCCGAATTGCTCCCGGTCCCTTGTCAGCCGTCCTTCAGCCCTGATTTCTCATGCACACCATTGGCCTATTATTTGATTATTTCTATTAGCCATTTACCAAGCCATCAGCTATAATCAAGTCACATTTTTTCATTCACTTTAATTAGTTTTTCTGCCGTTTTTCTAATTTTCTTGCTATGTATGTATGCCAAGCGTATGTTTGAGATTCCTTCTGGTATTTGTTTATTTGTTTACAATGTGTTTTCACTTGATTTCAGGTACATATTTTATTGAACTTTTGCTTTTACAGTACATAGTTTCATTTCATAGATCCAGAATTTTTCGTTTTCGATGGGATTTGAATAGCTTATCTCACAAAATATGTATCATGTCCCGTATTGTATAGTATGTAATGTTTTTCGAAATATTTCATCATAAAAAATTCTGCGCTCTTTGTTTTTTATGTTTGATGTGTTTTATGTTGTTTCATGTCCATATTTTTCTTCGACTAAATTTTTGAAAAGGAGGACCCTCTTCAGCGTCTATTGAAGTCTGACCAGAAATTGCTGAAGCCTGAGACAAAAGTGGCCTGATTTCTCGTGATTACTCGCTGTACATATATAATATACTTTTTATATATGCTTGCAATCTTTTCCTAATGAAATCGCGTGTTTCTTTTTGTCTCAGGGTCCAGCATTTTTTGATCAGACTTTAGTGATGAATCATTCATAACTAACAAATTAATTTCTTTACAAGATTCTATTTTATTTCAATTGGACATTAAAGGTGTCTCACACTAAACCCCTACCGAAAGCGTTTTTACTTTGCGCCGGCATTTTTTAATGAGCTGTGTTTTTTGCAGTTTTTTTCAAAGAAATGCTCTTGAACCCGCTTCGGCTGAGCGTGACTGAACTCAGAACCGAACAAATATCAGTAATTTATCCGCTAATGACGACAACCCTTGACTTTTATAATAGCATCTTATATTTTCTTAATATTGTTTACTCGGAAACTTTTTTATAGGAGTTTTTGTCTCACTGTCGCCAAGTGTATATGTGGCTGATTTTTTTATTTGATTGTTACGGTAAAGGAAGTTAGAAAATTAGCAATGGGTGTGATTCTCCTTTTTTCTGGGGCTGCCGCCCCCAGACCCTCGCAACACTGAGTTAGCAATGGGTGTGATTCTCCTTTTTTCTGGGGCTGCCGCCCCCAGACCCTCGCAACACTGAGTTTGATTAATTTAAATGACAAAAACTGCGTTTTGTTATGTAAAAGAATGGATTCTGGTGACTTACGCCCTCAGACCACGCAATAGTGAGTGTAAAAAAGTGAGCAAAAAAGTGGACAAGGTGCGACCCCCCCTTTTCAAAATCCTGGCTACGCCCCTGTGTATGGGGGGACACCCCCCAAATCGAGGAGCCGGGGAGAGGGTCCGCAAAATTTAGGGTATTTTTGGTCGATCAAGGGGGAGGGACCCCAAAATTTGGCCGGAGAGGCCCCCCAAAATTTTTAAACCCGTTACGTGTATGGTCTCAAGTCTAAACTCACTTTCTGCGTCCCTTGCATGTAACAGGGACCACAATTTTGGGGATTCCCATCACTGATCGACAAAGAACACCCTGAATTTTTTAAAATTTTTGAAAAACTTATTTTTTGTCTTTTTTACCTACTTCTGCTCTGCTTGTCGGGGTCCTCCCCCTCGGTCTTTTATTTTAAGGGATGTAAAGCCCCCTCGTGGGAATCAGTTTCATCGTATTAAAATTATTTTAGTTTGTTTTCCTACAAAATGCTGCATATGCTTATTTTTTGTGATATAATTTATATTTTTTCAGATACATTAAAGAATGGTACATTTATTGTGTTTATATATATACTTAAAAACAGTGTGGTTTGCATAGAAATCAGCGTATGTCAAAATGAAACTGAGGGAATCCTTACAGGATATTTTTATTTTAAAACATATTTTTCTGCAAGCTAAGGCCGGGTTCATATTTTTCACCTGAGTATGTCGCCTGTCTGTCTTACACAGTTTTAATCATTGTCGTATATATATATATATATATATATATATATATATATATATATATATATATATATATATATATATATATATATATATATATATATATATATATATATATATGTATATATTTTTGGTATTCTAATCCTTCACAATCCATTCTGTTTCTAACCCTGTCAGCTAAGGGTGGTCTTATCCAAAAAATTGATTTATCAAGTTAGATTCACTTTATTTTTTTATTCGACTCTGCACTAGATTAGCCACGTGATGGTTATAAATGCAATATATGCACATAGGGAGGGGATAAGGGGTATTCAGCGGCCTACGCCTCTGATGGGTGAAAAAGTGTCGCCGGAAAAAACAAAACCGGGTCCACCTGCGCATTCGCATCACTTGTAGACTACTACAGGATACCTAATTAAAGTACCCAAACAAGCTCTTCTGCTGAGTAAGAAATGGTACAATGTGAGGCCTGAGTCCGAGTGTCAATATTCCAGAGGAATATTAAACGCGGCCATTATTTGCGGATAAAATGATATGTAAATCCTGATTTCTGCATACACTTACTGCTGAGTAGCTGCAAAGTCTCTCAAAAGCTACCTAATTAATTAATTGCAAACTCAGTTGAAAGTAAAAAACTCACAGAATTTTTAGGAGATTTAAAAAAAATCAAATATTCAATATGCTTTTAAAAAGTGTTAGGTCTCACCGAGATCTGAACTCGGATCGCTGGATTCAGAGTCCAGAGTGCTAACCATTACACCATGAGACCACAGAAACATTAAAGTTAACTTCGACTGATGCAGGTTCTATAAAAGCAGTGTTCAAACATCAGCGAGAAGTTGCCATGCATGGGTAATAGATTTTAAAACCGCAGCAGTCGCAAAATAAGTTATCAATCAAAACTAAATTTCAACAAACCATGTTTAAGCACAGTGACACTGTTGCGTAATACTTATATTATAAACTACAATTATTCACAAATGATCTCATTGATCAGGAGACTTTGTGGGACAGGTAGCCGAGCGATTAGCGCTGCTGCTTTCGGATCGGTTGACCACAGTTCGATTCCTGACATTATTTTTGCGTTGCAATTTCACATTGCGAAACAATCAGCCACTCTGCGCTTGAGGCATAGGTAGATTCGACCTACCTGCCGGCGCAGTGTAAATTAACACTGCGAAATCGACCTAGCCGATTTAACGTGGGAGCAAGAGAATCTGAATATAGTATATACGCGGCCCCTGAGGGGGCCGCGTAAAAACCGTCAATTTCAGCGTGCTCTACTAATCCTAAGTATTATTTATTCTTTTACCGGATTAAAGGGCTTAGTTCAATTCTGACGAAACTTTAAAGAATGCTATTTTAATTTTATAACCTCTGGATTAAAGGACTTAATTTTCAGCGTATTGTTTTTAATCTGATTAAACAGACTTGAACATGCACGTTAATGTTGCATGTCAAATCCTTTTTGTCCAGTGATAACTTAAGGTTGAGATCGGTCTAAAATTTCGTAAAAGCTAAATCTTATTTTGCACCTATCAGACACTAAGTGTCAGTTTGGACAACCGGTGGCGAGAGATAGGGGGGCTCTAGTTGTGGATGTTTTAATAAGAATTAATGTTAGCTATTTTTTGGCTGCCGCCTGTGTGCTAACATTGGCTTGCACTAGTTTGCGCTACTCTTCAAAATTCTGCGCTCGCTGCATTGCAAATTCGAAAGTGCTTTTTTATCTTTCCATCTTGCCGCGCGTATGCATTTTTCTGAAAAAAAACCCGCTCACCTACACTAACATTGAGTCAATTTGCCTGAATTTTGCTTACGTCCTTACAACTAGAGCATCATTGCACGTGTAAGCCTGACGCCTGGGGGCGATTAGGCAAAAAACTTTTTGGAAAAAAGTTTGTGTAATACTTTTGTAGGTTACCTAAACTTTTAAAACTTTACAGACTGCACGAGGTTTTAGTCCTTAGTCACTGTTTCTTGAAAATTAGGAAAAAGTTTCTTGAAAAATGAAAAAACTTAAGCAACCCTTTCTTTTGGAATAGAAGATGACATTTTTCACTCATTTTTTACAACACTAATTCACTAGCTTAGTCATGAATGAATGCGAATGAATGCAAGTCCTTGTCATTGTTTGTTGCTTACTAAAGTTTTGCCTCGAGTATTAGCTACTACTTTTATGAATGACTGTTAAGGCTCAGTTCACTTCTCTAGCCAATCAAATCGCAGTGTCGTTGGAGCTTGACCAATCAGATTGAAGTGGACGGGAATCACCCAAATAGCGAGATGGGGCACGTGAAATTTTTTGGTCACAACTTCTTTCTTTGGAATCTTCTGAACCATAATTCGTAATACATAGGAACAAATTGAAATCTCGTGTTTCGTTTTGTCTCTAGACCGTACATGGGCGTGGGGGAGGGTTTCACTTCCCCCCCCCCCTAGACAGGTGCTTCACCCCCTCCCCCCCTTATATATATGTATATATTTGAAGGGTCTTTGAGATTGAAAGTTGCTCTTCAGCCCCCCCCCCAGATTTGGCTATATATATATATATATATCTATATATAGGTTTATATATATATAGGTGCAGGTATATATATTATATATATATATATATATATATATATATATATATATATATATATATATATATATATATATATATATATATATATATATATATATATATATATATATATATATATATATATATATATATATATATTACCTGCCCATTACCTGCCCATGTATGCGCTGGACCATCAATATTTTGGTCTTTTTTTCACAGCCTAATTACGTCACTGATGCCTTCCGACAAAGGGGGGTTGTCTTTTATGCATCCCCACCGGTGTCTTGTCTCTAGCAAGAGATTTGTGCGTACTTATTCACTAGTATATACTACCTAGACGCACGTTGTAATCATGGTACCTCGAACCCATGCCCCCCTCTTGGATTGACCCTTGACCCCCCAGTTTGTGTGTGTTTCAGGCGGCGCCCTTGAGTCTCCTGACGTCGCTGGCTTCTGGCAGACGCCCTGGCGTCACTCCGCCCGTCACTAGACTCCCTTAAATTATCCCAGTCCTCATTAGCTACTATTATTTATTATTATTTATTACTATTATCACGGATTGATTAGTTACGTCGCACGTTACATTCGTTCATTATTAGCCTATTATTATTTATTGATTAATTACTGATAATTATTAATTAATTATTGCTAATTCTAATTGGTTATTATTTATTGAGATCTGATTGGTTGGTTGATTGCTGGACGGTGATTGGCTGACTGGTAGATGTGATGGTGCTGAGTGCTTTTGTATGAGCACCGCTGTGAGCTCAGGGGGGCCGAGCGGGGTCGGGGGGGCCGGCCTGAAACGAACCGGACGGGAGGGAGGACGATACGACTTCGACGACGGGGGGTGCTATATTGGTCAGTCCTATTGCCAGTCCCCCCTTTTGTGGTCGAGCATGTGTTGAAGATAGGCCAGGCTTAGGGTCGATTCATACTTACAGCTGTATGTCCGCTCAGCCGGCTGAATCTCGAAATAATCACGCCTGGAGCCTGTTGCTCAACTTTACGGGCGGATTTCACAAAGGTGGTTTTACTAAACCATGGTTTTACGTGTATATATATACGTTTTTAGATGATTTGCACATAATTTCATAACGAAATATCGCCTGATTCGTCACGAAGTTCGTAGATTTTCTTAAACCATGGTTTTAGTCCAGTTGAAATTTAAAACCTGCAGCACAGCAGATCTCTGTTTTGCTGAAATTATGTGCAAATCATATAAAAACGCACGTAAAATCATGGTTTAGTGAAACCACCTTGGTGAAATCCACCCTACAAGTCTTACAATTGTAACAATTGTAAGTGCCAAATCAGTTGATTGGTTACGAATTCATTAGATAATTTTATTACGAATCATATGATTTCCCACCTACAATTGTTACAACTGTAAGATTTGTGAATTGTTGCAACGACCCCCAGAAGCTAATGTTCAAGGGCGTAGCCAGGGGGGGGGGGTCGCGGGGGTCGCGACCCCGCCCCTCTTGGTCGAACCTGAAGAAATTGTCAACAAGGGTCCCCCCTCTGGTTTTTATCGCCCGGCCTAAACAAATTTCTGATACGTATCCAGTTGACCAAATTTGGCCTAAAAATCAAAAATTTCCCCCATTTTTTTTCTAGGGGCTGCCGCCCCCAGACCCCTGCCACTATCTGGCGTACTATTCTTTGTTATTATCTTTCGTCCAAGCCTATGCATGTATACACGAATACATAATGCTACATTTACTTGTGCAACACACTGGTGTGACGGTATATTCCATCTTTTGTTTTAATTTTTCTGTCAGAAAAAATTCTGATACGTCTCCAGTTGACCAAATTCGGTCTAAAAATTGGAAAAATCTTTTTTCTTGGGGCTGCCATTCTGCCAACCCCTAACGCCTGCAACTTTGGGGTTTAGTATCTTGCGTTTGTAAACGTCCGGCCTAAAAAAATTTCCGATACGTCTCCAATTGACCAAATTTAACCTAAAAATACAAAAATTCTCAATTTTTTCCTGGGGGCTCCCGCCCCCAGACCCCTGCTGTTCTGTGGTTTATTATTCCTTGTTATTATATTTCATCAAAGCCTATGCACTATGCATGTCTACAGGAGTAGATTTTGCTGCATTTACTTGTGTAATACACTGTCTGATGTGACGTCAGACGATCCCATCTTTTGTTTAAATTTTCCTTTCTGATACGTATTCGGTGGGTCAAATTCGGCCTAAAAATTGAAAAAATTCTCAATTTTTTGGGGGAGCTGCCGCCCCCAGACCCCTGCAACATATGGCTCAATCCACCACCTGTGAGTACTCAATTGCGAGAACTTCACTTCACTTCAAAATTGCTATCACTGAGTGAGTAAAAAAGTTGACAAGGTCCCCCCCCCCTTTCAAAATCCCGCCCCCCCCCCCACAGTCTTTGAGGTCTGATACTCTTATATTTTGGTATTCAGCCGGCTGAGTGAACATTTGACTGTAAGCATTAATCGACCGTTGGGAAACCGATTTTTGCTGCGGGTTTAGGCTTAGAATGCATTGTAGCGGACTCAACAGACTTCACTAATTTGTGTATGAACTAAAGTTGGACTAATCGACGTCATCGTACACACTACATTGTGCCGTGATTATTTCGTAGTTTTGCCCGCTGAACGAGACTTTGTGAGTTGGTGGCTGAGTGAATAGTTTAGGCGTTGGACTGCTACATATTTCGAAGGTTGGTAGTTAGAATCCAACAGGGGCATGACCAGGTTTTTGAAAAGGGGGGGTCGTACCTTGTCCACTTTTTTGCTCATTATGTTATTTAAACTCACTATTTGCAGGTATCGTCTCTTAATATGGTGGGTCAGTGGGGGCAATCGGCGAGGGGGGTGGTCCTGGTTTTGTTCGATTCCTGACGAAATCCCGAAAAATTTAGCACTTTCGATTTTTAATTCATTTTTGGGCTCATTTTTAGCTGCAGCCAGAAAACTTTTCGATTTGTTACTCAATTTTGGTTCACTTTTTTGGTAATCAGAGGGGGGGGTGCGGGGCTGAGGGAGGGAGGGGGGTGCCTGGTGTTTTGAGGGGGGTGCCGAGTGCCGACCCCCGGCAAGGGTTGGGTTGGGACGCGGGTCGAAAATTTTGACCACCGTCTGTCTACCCCTGCCAAGGACTGTCTTGTGTATTTTTTGTATTTTCCTTAAAGTAGGCATTTTTTATTTTATTACCTGTTTATTTATTTGTTTGCATTCATGGGCTTGATCGACTAAAAAATTCGGTCACCCGTACAGACTGACAGACTAAACTGGGTGGGTACCCACAGGCAGTGGCGTACCCAAAAAAATAAAATTTGGGTGGAATTAGGTTCTTCTAGATTTTTTGTGATGTGTTAAAATGGTCGTTATTGGTAATTTTAACACGAAAACGTGCCTTTCAGATGAAAAATCACTTAGCCATAAAGTTACAGGGGTCTGGGGAAAAAAATTACAGAGGTCCAGAAAAAAATTCGTTTTTTTCAAATTATAGGCTACATTTTGGTCAAGTGAACCATTAAGTTCCGTGGGTCTGGAAAAAATTGGGAAACTTTTAATTTTTAAGCCATATTTGAGCGATTGGAGACGTATCGGAAAATTTTTTCGACCTGGCATTAAAAATTTCGACCCGCGTCCACCACTGATGGGGGGTGGCCGACCACCGGTGGGAAGGGAGGTCCTGGTTTTGTTTGTTTTTTGACGACAGCCGAAAAAGTTTTGCAATTTGTTTTGGTGCACTTCTTACTCAATTTTGGCGCACTTTTTTAGCAGTCAGAGGCGATAGTTGGGGGGGCGTATCCAGTGGTGAACTCTTTGACGCTCGAGTCGAGTCGAGTCGAGCGGCTCGACCCAGCCCAACCCGCGGCTTGATGCTCGTGGGCGACCCACGCGAGACCCAACCCGAGCCGTAAAAGTCAACCCACCCAGAGATGTACGGGAACTGTGACGCTTGTGGCCACTCGCCAGAGGATGGGCAGCACATTAGTTGTCGACTGCCCAGCTATGACCCAGGCCAGACTATGGCATCTCACATCTGGGTCTGAATGCTGACCTTACTGACCTGTGGACTCGACCGAAAACCGTTATTCTGGTGCTGAGGCAAAGCGGCCGCCTTGGTGGCCGACGGCAATGACCCCATGGGTTTGGCCGGAGAAAACTCAACAACAACATGCACGGGAGCAATCGGGGGGTGCCGTACCCCCGGCGGAGAGGGGGGTGGTCCTGGTTATGGTTTGATCTCCAGTGGTAGCCGGAAAAATTTTGCACTTTTTCGATTTTTTACTTTTTTTGTGGCACTTTTTTGGCTGCGGCCAGAAACTTTTGCGATTTTTCAATTGCTTATATACTCAATTTTGGCACACTTTGTGGCAATCAGAGGGGGTTGGGGGATTGAAGTGATGCCTGATGTCTGAGAGGGGGGTGTCGACCCCCCTGAGGGGATGGGGTGGACAACCCCCCCTGCCTCCCCACCCCCTATGTGCATCTATGCCCACGAGTCACGAGTCACCACGACTCACTATTTTATGTAGTTGATGATTGCTTTTAGCTGATGCGCAAGTACAAGTCTAATTTCCACTGTTTACATCTGTACTTTGTTCATATTGAAACTTTGACCAAGTAGCAATATTTCGCGGTACCCAAAATTTACTAAAAATTGGAATCATAATGGTAAATTTAATTTTTAGGTTTCTTGAGTCAGAAAACAATTTAGCGACCCTCGCAGCCTGAAGTGGGTATATACCCGCGGGTTGATCCGCAGTCAAAGAGCATTATTTGACCAGATTATTATTACAAGTCCAGAGCAGAGCAGAGGGTCGCAGAGCATTATTTGACCTATTTTTCATCTTTTATTCGTAAGCTCCCGATTTTGTTGTCGTGGACCCGGTCCAGACACTTGGGGCGGGGGGGAAACGCTGAGGGGGGTTGAAACACCCCCCGAACGTCGCCACTCCCATATACATATGTCCCTCCCGCTCTGTGGGGCATTGTATATAGCTTCCAGAACGCGTCGGTGTGCATCGGTTAGAATTTGCTAGCCCAATTGGTTGAAACAGTGTTGCGTCGTTTAGGTATTCCGTAACGCATTTACATGTGACAATCATGTGCCTTTGGAGGGGTGCTGTTTAGGTCGGGTGGTTATATACTGGTGTTAAATGGAAAGAGGATGCCCCAATTTAGAAAGAATGAAAGAGATGGAGGCGCCGGGAATCAAACCCGGGCCACCTGCTTCGAAGTCAGGCATGCTAACCACTACACCACAGCCCCCGAGTCTCATAGGCCCTAATTCTCATTTATAACACTGGTTAGTACCACCCTCAGTCCCCAACCGCCTACGGATAGCCAAAAAAGTGCTCAAAAATGAGTTTAATACAAAAATTGCGAAAGTGTTTCGACTGTCGCCGAAAAAACACAAATCCACGTACTACCACGCCTCCCCCCCGCGTGGGTCAGGCACAGAGGTGGACGCGGGTTGTTATTTATAGAGAATTTTAGCCAAGTGACCCAGTGGGTACCAACTTCAGGCTGCGCGGTTGGCTAAATTTTTTCTGACCCTTCCAAACCTGAAAAAATTATCAGGTAAGATGCGTAAGTCAGGTACTGCGTAAGTAAGTGCCATTTTGTTTAACGGCCTATTCCTTTACAGGATTAAAGGTTTAATTTTAATCGGACTAAACGGTTTAAAAATTCAGCTTAAAAATGCCATTACAAAACCTCCGCATTAAACGGACTTAACTTTTAGCGCGCTGCTTGTTAATCGGACTAAACTTACTTAACTATGCACGCTATTAAGCGTGCATGTTAAATCCGTTTATTCCAGGGATAGTTATGAAATGGGGTCAGACTAACATTAAGCCGCTGACTCAATTTAACTAGTTTAGTCCGTTCAGTCCGATTTGCCATTCCAAACCCTCGGACTAAAATAAGTCCAGTCCGTTTAATCCGCTAAAGGAATTGGCCCTTATTTTAACTCGTTTAGTCCGTTTAGTCCGATTTGCCATTCCTAAACCTTGCACTAAAATAAGTCCAGTCCCTTGAATCCGGTAAAGTAATAGGCCCTAAGTAACAATTATGCACAATGTAAACTGTGGAAATTGTACTTATGCATTATCTAGAAATAATCAGTCATCAGCATACTGTGTACACGGGGTCTCGGTCTGGGAAAGCTTGTCCCGGAATTTTCGAAAATTTAGGGGGGCTTGTCCCGACGTTTCGGGGCTTGAACTGACAAAAACGCAAACACTTTGCATTTTTTGCCTAACCGTAGGAAATTTTTGGCAAAATTTGGAGGTTTTTAACGATTTTTTCAGCTTTTTGATCATTTTTGAAGCATTTTACAGCAATCTAGGGCATTTTTTTAGTTTTTTCTCACGAGTGTCAAGCCGCGGGTTGGATTAAGTCGCGGTACTAACAATGCTCAACTCTTGTGGTCAGCTAAAACAATGTTGCAATATTGTTTTCTGTGCGAAGATTATGATCACAGATGTCTAAACTGACACATTTGAGCAGGTGTCTTCACGCGACTTCAATGACGAGAAAGCTTCCCTCCACTAGGTATGTAAACTGTATACTTCCACCAAGAGTACATAATAGCTTCTCACTCTATATAGAAGAAGAGTGAGACACTCTCCAGCCTGCCTGTGTTATAGCACAGGCAGATGCGCTGGTCGTTTTCAGGCTACATGTTGACATTCTATGCAACATGTGACTGGCCAATCAGCGCGTAGATTCCGTGCGTAACACACTTTAGTATATAATCGCTGACGCGTTGATAAGCATTAAGATAGGGATAAAAGGCTAATAACTCATTATTTATTCATAGTCTGCTTGCAAAAACATTAAAAAAGGTTTGTAAATACCTCTAAGGATATTTTGGCAAACTTTCAGCGAAATTGATTGAGAAACTTTTGAGATATAAACTTTACTGAATTTCTTCAAAGTTTCTCATTCAATTTCGCTGAAAGTTTGCCAAAATATCCCCAAAGGTATTTGCAAACCTTTTTTAATGTTTTTACAAACAGACTATGAATAAATAATGAGTTATTAACCTTTATCCCTATCCCGTTTTATGATTGGAGCACGTGCACAGGCGTCTGCCAATCAGAGAATAGAAGCTCGCTTCTGATTGGCCAGTCACATGTTGCATAGAATGTCAACATGTAGGCTGAAAACGACCAGCGCATCTGCCTGTGCTAGAACGCAGGCAGGCTAGAGAGTGTCTCACTCTTCTTCTATATAGAGTGAGACGCTATTATGTACTCTTGCTTCCACCAATATAGAAGGCTGTTATTTGGATAATTTGAGTAGTAGTCTTTTGTGCGTTTGATTGATTGCTCAAAAATTTTTTGAAAATACGCTTAATTTTGTCAAATTTCGAAATTTTGGGGTCGAGAGTCTAAATTGATACTATCGATCCGGATCGCCGATCCAAAATTTTGAAACCGATCCGGCGATCCGATCCACATCACTAATAAGCTTTGGTGAAAGCTAATAACGAGGAATAGTAAGCCACAGAGTTGCAGGGGTCTGGGGGCAGCAGCCGCCAGGAAAAAATTCTTTTGAATTTCTTTTTTGAATTTTAGGCCAAATTTGGTCAATTAGAGACGTATCAGAAATTTTTTCCGGTCGGGCGATAAAAACCAAAGGAGGGACCATTGTTGACAATTTCTTCAAGTTCGACCAAAAGGGGTGTCGCTACGTCCGCGACTCCCCCCCCCCCTGGCTACGCCCTACTCGGGCGGCCTCGTGCTGATATAATAATATACCTTCGGCTACTGATATATATTTTTGCAATTCCTTGTTTCAGGTCAATGGGAAGAGGGCAAGGCGCACGGGCACGGTGTGTGCACGGGACCCAAGGGCCAGGGCGAGTATGCAGGGGCCTGGCACTACGGCTACGAGGTCTCGGGTGTTTACATCTGGCCCAGCGGCACGGTCTACGAGGGCCAGTGGCAGAACGGCAAGCGCCAGGGGGTGGGCGTGGAACGAAGGGGACGATGGATCTATCGGGGCGAGTGGACCCAGGGGTTCATGGGACGCTATGGGGTGCGACACTGTCGGAACTCGGTCGCCCGTTATGAGGGCACCTGGCAACAGGGTCTGCAAGACGGATATGGCAGTGAAACCTATGCCGACGGGGGTAAGGAGGATGGATTAGTGGAATTAAAGGGATTAGAGGTAGCAGTGCGCGAATTAGTTGGATTAGATGTGAGGGTGCTGGACTAGTGGGATTTAAGTTAGGTAGATTAATGTGATTGTAGGAGTACATAGGTATATACTTGGATTAGAGGGATGAAATGTAGACGTAACTAAATTAGTGGGAATGGATTGAGCCGTCGTTGGCTTAAGGTAGCGCTCAGCAATAAAACTCATGTTTGGCGCTCACCTCATGCACTAAATAGCAATACCACTTTAATTGTATATCAAAGAGACATCAAAAAAACCTATTTACAATACAGTTCAGCACTTTAATGTGAATGTGTCTAATTTTATGACAATGTCGAATTTCCTATTCACACTAATTTTGTTTTTGACCTAGCTCAGCGAAACTTCAACCGATTTTCATGATCTTGGTATCAATAGAAAGATCTCAAAAATCTAGACGTGATTGATCTTCCTTCGATTTTTCATTTTTATTTTTGATTTTGTAAACAATCGATTTTTCAAAAATCAATCGTATTTGAGCGACTACAAAAAGTGCTGCGGGCCAAAATTTGAAAATCGAAAAACTTTCACGTCTGCATTTATATTCTTTCTTTCATTGTGCAAATTTTCAACTCAATCGCAAGCGGCAGCTGGGACCCAGGTCCAAAAAAAGTAGTCGATTTCGCTACTCAAAAATGTAAGGTTTGCTCACACGTTTCACTTTTTCAAAAATTAGACCTTTCCTAGGATTGCATATTTCCGTTGAAAAAGTTACAAAAAGTCATACTCAATTTTTTAAGAAATTAAATCAAAAATTTGACATTTTCGAAGATTTATCAGCTTTGTAGGTTTTTCATTTTGGATTTGCTATTTTCACGGCTAAATAACTCAGCAAAACTTCAACGTATTCTTAAGTTTAATACATCAATTTAAAGCTAAGAAACCGCATATTTCAATGATATGAATAATCATTTTATATGGAAACAAAAATTTTTTGCCACGGCTACAAAATTGTCCAAAAAATTTTAAAAAATATTTTTATCACAATATGCACATCAAATGAAAGCTATTTTCATTTTGAACAAGTTTCTTTCAAGACATTATGGTCAAAAATGTCGCTGAAAAAATTTAAACGCCAAAGTCGGTTCCCCTGAGCGCCACCTTAATGGGTTTAAATGTGGGACTGTGGGAATAGGTGCATAGATTATGTGGAATTATTAGGCGTCACTAGAGTAATGGGACTAGATGTGGGATTAGATAGATTAGTGGGATTAGATATAATGGTTCATATTCAGTAGCTGTGACCTGTCATGACGATGGGATACTTATCCGAAAGTTTACTTTACGTAGGCATTTACGCACTTTGTTTACGAAATCTATTTGAGCAAGAGACTTTGCTGTTTGCTCCTACCATGGGTGTCACAGCTGCGGTAGTGGCTAACTGTAGGGTCCGTGTAGGGCAATCAGCTTGGCGAGCTTGCCCCCCTGTAGATATGTAGTTGCTTGCGAGGCGAAATTCCTGGCAATATAGGGCCACGCAATGGAGATGAGCACCGCACCCCAAATTCAGAATTGTCCATTTCGTGCCAAAATACCAAAATCACTCTTCGCCGCTTTCCCATGCCCAGATTGACGGTTGCAATTTTAGCAGGCCAGAGGGGCAAGGACCCTGAATTTGGGCCAGATCCCCCCACACTGTGAGTGAACCCCGTTGCTTATGTTCTGATCGTTAGCAAGAGTAGGTACTATGTAAGAAGAGGTATGCTGTGAGTGTTGACTGTTGAATAGTGAGTACTAGCAAGAGTTAGGTACGTCGTACGTATGTATATTGGAGGCATGTCTGTATGTACTCTTGGTGCGGGCACAGGTCTGCGGCAGGCAGGCTCGCTTTATGGCGGCAAGAGCACTTTGTTTGATCGGCGGCACAGCCAAGTATTTCCCAACTCAATTTCCCCCAATTTCTATGTCTTTCCTGTGATTTTGGCTGCCGACAGCTCAGCCAGTCAATGGCATCACGCACTCCTCCCAACTGGCTAATCACATGCCACGTGTGTGTGTGTGTGTGTGTGTGTGTGTGTGTGTGTGTGTGTGTGTGTGTGTGTGTGTGTGTGTGTGTGTGTGTGTGTGTGTGTGTGTGTGTGAGTGAGGAGTCACGATCCACCCCCATGAAGCTCTCTGGGCTCATCACGGCAGCAAACTTTCCAATTCAATTTAGCAGCAGCGGCTGAGCTGACTGTGGACTCTTCCCTTTCTTCCTCCCCAGTGCGCCATACGTACAATACGTATGAAGAATCAGATATTATATGTTGAGTAGCGTCTAGGTATATAATAGGTATGTATTTGAAATAGGATAACAATTACTTACTGCAAAGTTGGATATATCATGGGATCTTGTGCGCAATTCGTTTTAGCTTGCAGGATTTGAAATAATTTTATTATTAGAAAATAATTGAAGTACCTATGTTACGTTACGTACCGGTACCGGAATTGTCTAAAAATGGCCCCGAAGTGTCTTTAAAAGGGTACCTATGTTAAGTTTATCCAATTATAGTGACAGAGACGCCTCCGCCGCATAATTTTGACCCCGTTTCATTTATGACGAAACCTGTTGCAGGTATGTATCAGCCAACGGCTATATATATTATAGCAACGAAACCTGTTTCAGGTATGTATCAGGGCCAGTGGTCGCGGGGCATGCGTCACGGGTGCGGCGTGCGGAAGTCAGCCCCCTACGGCACGGCAGCCAAGATGCGCTCAAAGTCCGCCGCACACGCCTCCCTAACCTCCATCCGATCTGACATCGGGGACGACGCCACCGACCGAGACAAATCCAGTACGTTGATTCAGACTTACAGTCGTATGTCCGGTCAGCCGGCAAAATTACGAAATAATCACGACATATGCTGATCTTATACAGTATACACTAGTGGCGTACATATACACTATTAGTGACGTACATACGTGGGTAGGTAGCAAATTCTGGATTTGGGGGTTGGGGTTGCAGAGCAACTTTCCCACCGATTTTCGCTTTGCGAGCTATATTACCGATTTTGCTGTCGTGCCCCCCCCCCCTCCGCGCCCATGTGGTATGATTACGTGATTATTTCGTAATTTTGCCCGACTAAACGGACATACGATTGTAATGTGTGAATTGAACCTTAGACTAGTGTCTGACCTAGTTGTAGGGCTCTAAGCCAACATAAAACATTGGTTATATTTTTAAGAGAAATATTGCAGTTATGGAATCACGCGACCTGTTTTGCGTTCGGGTTAAGCGGTTTTTGGTAAAATTTGAATAGGAATGTGCACTAAATTTATATATGATTTTGTCAGTAACAATGTGGGTTTGTTTGAGCATTTTTTGACCGTTGTGCCTTGTGCATCAATTCTCAGGATTCTGTTGAGTTCCTGTTCACTTTGAAAAACGTGTACAGCAGTTACACGTGTTACATGTAATGCCTTACTAACACGCTTACACGTCATTTATAATCCGAGTTGATAACTTGAAGCTGTCACATATAGTGATGTAAAAGAATCTACGTCCTACGTCTACTGTACAAGGTTAAATTCTAAATTGTTGTAAATAAGAAATATGGCCTACGAAACGCAGGGGCTGTGGTGTAGTGGTTAGCATTCTTGACTCAAGCGGCCGGGTTCGATTCCGGGCGCCTCTATTTCTTTGTTTTTTTTTAATTGAGGCATCGTCTTTGTTTCAACAAAATTAACAAATAAATCAATCAATCAATTGATTATTAACTAATCAATTAATTAATTAATTTATTAATTTATTTGTATTTGAGGAGCTCAAGACGAGTGCCGTGGTGGCTTCGCCTTGCGCGCCCGCTCGGACCCGCCCGTGCGGCGACGCTCGTTGTCGGAACGGTCGGTGGCCATGAAACGGACGCTGCTGCAGGGACTCAGACTGACCAAACAACGAAGCACGGGGGACATACACCAGCGGGTCTCGGGGCAGCACCCCACAGGCCCAGGTGAGACCCCACGTAAGTAAGCAGGCCAGGCTGTTGCATAACACTACACCAGTCCACACTGAAGGGGGGACATATTATACCAGCGGGTCTCGGGGCAGCACCCCACAGGCCCAGGTGAGACCCCACGTAAGTCAGCAGGCCAGGCTGTTGCATAACACTACACCAGTCCACACTGAAGGGGCGACAGACACCAGCGGGTCTCGGGGCAGCACCCCACAGGCCCAGGTGAGACCCCACGTAAGTCAGCAGGCCAGGCTGTTGCATAACACTACACCAGTCCACACTGAAGGGGCGACAGACACCAGCGGGTCTCGGGGCAGCACCCCACAGGCCCAGGTGAGACCCCACGTAAGTCAGCAGGCCAGGCTGTTGCATAACACTACACCAGTCCACACTGAAGGGGGGACAGACACCAGCGGGTCTCGGGGCAGCACCCCACAGGCCCAGGTGAGACCCCACGTAAGTCAGCAGGCCAGGCTGTTGCATAACACTACACCAGTCCACACTGAAGGGGGGACAGACACCAGCGGGTCTCGGGGCAGCACCCCACAGGCCCAGGTGAGACCCCACGTAAGTCAGCAGGCCAGGCTGTTGCATAACACTACACCAGTCCACACTGAAGGGGGGACAGACACCAGCGGGTCTCGGGGCAGCACCCCACAGGCCCAGGTGAGACCCCACGTAAGTCAGCAGGCCAGGCTGTTGCATAACACTACACCAGTCCACACTGAAGGGGGGACAGACACCAGTGGGTCTCGGGGCAGCACCCCCCAGGTGAGACCCCACGGTATTTTTGTAGTTTTATGGAACACGGTCTTGGCCTTTGTAATTATTAATAGTAGCAACAGCAAGTGGGACTACAATGATACTTGTTGTTGACTTATATATCCGGTGATAACAAACAGCAAGAGATCATAATAGTGTCGCATTCTGTTGACAAAACGTCAGTAATTCCCTTTTGCAAGCCAGGCAGTTTTCTGATGATATGAAACATTTTTTCGCTCATATTTTAATTCCAAATAGAGTGCGACACTATTGTGTAGTTGTGTACTCTTGGTCCTGTGGCTCGCGACTGTTGTATGATTGACAGTAGTGACGTAGTGTGTGACTGTCATAGGTCAGTCGCCAGATCAAAACCAGCCTTCCGGGCCCGATTTATCGAAGCAAAATGTTCGTCGTTGAAAATGTTCGTCGTTGAAAATGTTCGTCGTTGAAAATTTTGGATTGATCGAAACATTTTCAACGACGAACATAACACGTAATTATAGGACAATTAATGTTCGTCGTTGAAAAACAAATGTTCGTCGTTGAAAAACAAATGTTCGTCGTTGAAAAAGCAAATGTTCGTCGTTGAAAATGCTCGTCGTTGAAAAAACAAATGTTCGTCGTTGAAAAACAAATGTTCATCGTTGAAAAATGTTTAACGGCGAACATTTCAACGGATGTCTTGAGCTCCGTTGAAATGTTCGTCGTTGAAAATTTTTTCAACGACGAGCTTTTGTCTTTTAGAACATAATAATGTTCTAAAAAACCAAAGCTCGTCGTTGAAAAATTTTTCAACGACGAACAATTTCAACGACGAACTTTCAACGACGAACATTTGTTTTTCAACGACGAACATTTTGTTTTTCAACGACGAACATTTGCTTTTTCAACGACGAACATTTTCAACGACGAACATTTGATGTTTCGATAAATCGGGCCCAAGAGTTAGCTAGCTATTCTCGAGCTCTGCTCAGTGTATAATTATATTTTAGTTTGACACTGTTTAAGGATTTAATGACAAACTATTTTTGCTAAGAAATTATTGTATACTTAAACCAGAAGTGAATAATTTTCACTCACGTTTGCTCTACAGAAAGTGCTAACACCATTTTTTATGAATCACGATGCTATATTTGTGCATCTAAAAATGGCCGCAAGTTATCCCTCCCCGTTTTCAGCCAAGTGATATAGTCATATTTCAGGAGCGCCACCTTAAGCCAGACAGACTCAATGATTGGGAGGGAGGCAGTCGGTGTGAGTGCTGTGTTTTAGGGAGTATTCGCAGCAGTGGGAGCACGGGCAGTTGTACTAGCGATGAGTCTGCTCTTACAGGCGCGGGCGGGCTGGGCGGCGAGGCGCTGCTGGGCCCAGACGAAGCCCTGGAGGCTCACGTGACCGAGATCTACTACGGGGAGTGGAAGAACGATCGGCGCTCGGGCTATGGGGTCAGCGAACGCTCCGATGGCCTCAAGTATGAGGGCGAATGGTTCCAGAACCGAAAACATGGCTACGGGACCACCACCTTCCGCGACGGCAGCCGAGAGGAGGGAAAGTACAAGAATAACGTCCTAGTGCTGTCACAGAGACGCAAGAATTTGCTGTTTGTGCGCGCGTCCAAGCTCAGGGAACGAATACAGGCCGCCACCAACCATGCCACGCGCGCCGCCCAACTAGCTCTGCAGAAGGCCGACATCGCATCCTCTAGGTCTGTACAAGGCCCACTGAAAGTAGACTAAAGCCCGGTTCATACTAATTGTCCTTAAGGGCACAGGGACAGGGATAAGGACAAATTTCGGTCAGCTGCTGTGAAGATATTGTGACTGAAGCGTTTTGGATAATTTTTGTATATATACTGTCTGGAAGTGACCTCGACTATCTTCATGCCAAAAATTGGCTTATTTGCCAAAGTAGATTTCTTAAAATTGCTTAAGGACAAATGATAGGGACAAGGACAAGTATGAATTAGGTTTAGGCTTAAATCTAAAGCCGGGTTCATGCTCGTTCTCATCCTTGTCTCAATTTGTCCTTAAGCAGTTCCAAGAAAACTACATCACCAAATGAGCCATTTTGTTATTAAAAGAATTCAGTTAGCTTGAAAAAAATGATCAAAAGATTCTGTCAATGCTTCATACCAGCTCACTGAAAACTGTCCTTGTCCTTATGACCTTTAAGGACAAGTATGAACCGGGGGACTAACTTGAACGCAGACGAAGATTGAGTATACATACGCTTAGCTTAATGTTAGCTAGCTAGAGTGAAAGTGGTATTGAAGTGGGCCGATGGGCTGTAGAGTTTTTGTCCTTATGAACATGCGCGCCAAATAATTTGAGATGTAAAATTTGTCTGTTTTTACGCGGCGGCCTCAGCCGCCGCGTATATACTATAGTGCAATCGTCTTCTATGATTGCATATACTTCTACTGTAAAACTGGAGGCAGGTCATGAAAAAGCACTGTTTGTGTGGGCGTGTGTATCAGTTTGGGCATTATATGCGCTATATGCATTACATAGGTAGGTAGCTACATGAGACTGCTGATTTCCAGCGCCGCTTGTGCGAGCGTGTGTCAGATCATACATAACATGTACGTCCACAAGAATTTAATCTCATTGAGTAATGTTGCGAGTTTGCGACAAAACCTGTTACGACAATGTTCCGTAGATTATTTATTAGTGCGTTAAATCCAGCACATGTCAGACTTCAGATGCCGTTGCTAACCATGCGGGTTCGGCCTTGGATGTCAATGAGCTTCGTGACATATTATCATCTGAATAACTAAGTGGATACAGAAACTCTGAATTCCACTAAAACAATTTTTATTCTACGGAAAGGCAAGCTTTTTCTCGATTTGAAATAATTTCAAAATGAAAACAAAGAAATGGTGTACCAGGACACGATAGTCTATATGTTTAGTATGTAACAAAGTATGAAGTTAATTCACCAAACTTTATACGCGTGAGCGGCTGCAACGCTGCAGCTGAGGTTGGCACGCGATTGCTAGCTTGCATATTATGCATCGTCAATAGGGCTCAACCACGATACTATCTTTCAATATATTCACGTACTTTTCGAATACAAATTGATCCGAAAAAATCGCTACTGCTAAGAATGTGAAGTCTCCGCTGAGACAAATTTAGTTTAGATGCATTATTTGACTGTAGCTACAAATGGAGCAGATTTATAACGGTAAAATGTCACATATGAGTTTTTTGGATATATCAACGTTTTAACCAGTACACTGCAGGTTAGTGGCTAGAAACTGATTTAACACAGAGAGTAGTCATGTTCAATTATAAAAGTTGGCATCAAAATATTTTGGTGCCGCGTTTTATATTCGAAGAATATCCTCAGCACTGCAAGCACGTCGCATCTAAATCTATCTAAAACAAATTTAACTCTACTCGCAAAACGTGCTTGTTTTGGCATATTTCCGTTTTCTCTGAACGCTCGCTATCCTTAGCTCATCTCTTCGTTGATTGGCGCACGTTTCCTGAAGCTCAGACGTAGGGTTGGGTTTTTATGAAGAACAAATAGCCATTTACTCGCTTACATTACTGCAATTTTTAAACTTGAGCATGCACAGGAACTAAAGTCTGACAACAAATAGATGCGCCACTTATATATTTTAGTGGCATGATGATTTCTGCAACTACTTGCTGTACTCTCGATTGATAGTCAAAATCTATTCTCTTCGTAACGAAATCACATGTTTCGTTTTCTCCAAGTGGTGGAGCTATTTTTTGTCAGACTTTAGAAGAACGTGCTTTTTTACCATTTTGGCTTCGATTTCAAATGAAAAAAATTAAAAAAATCGAAAATATGTCGTGTTTTTTATTTTCAGGACCTCAGCAGCGCGCGACCGTGCCCAGCAAGCCGAAGTGGCCAGTGAACAGGCCGTAGGGGACAGTGACGTCGCCAGGGTAGAGGCCAAGAAACTGGCGCCCGACTTCCACCAGCCTGGTTAGTCGACTTGGTAGGACTGCTAGCCGGCAACTGATTAGCCGCAGGATCGAATCCTACTTTATTATTATGCTCTTTTTTTGATTTTTTGTTAAATTTGAGCTGGTTATGAGGAATTGGAAACTCAAGAAATTGTGTAATGCAGTAATTTAAGTGGGAAAACATAGTCTAGTGTTTTCTATTCGTTTACCGTAAACCCTAAAAATTTCACAAGTTCTTAGTGTCAAAGCTGCCTTTGTTTTTTATCACATTTATTTTTCCATTACGACTTTTTTCAATTAGGCTTATTTTAATTTTAATTATTCACTTTTTTAGGCATGGACATAATGAAGCGTCTGCGGCAGGAAATCGGCGACCGTCTAGAGTTTTCGGGTGGCTCGCCGGGCGGGGGAACGCGGGGGCCCCAGGTGGGCTTTGTGAACGGAGGGGGCGCCCCCGGAAACCCCCTGGGCGGCAGTCCCTCCCCGGCCCACCACCAAGTCCCTGCCGCCGCGGCGTCCGCCCTCTCTCAGCTTCGCTCAAAATCCCTCATCATTCCAAGACAGCAGAGTGGAGAACCCCTAGACAATCACTTTGTCCCCGAGTCGTCCGGGGTCGAAACTCCCCCCATGGAGACCCCCCCGGACGAATTTCACTCCATTCAGACCACCATCGAGGCCCCCCACAACTCAGGACCGCCGTCGCTGCCCCATGGCCCCACCAAATCTGCCCCCGGCCCCGCCCCCCCTGTGCGACCCCACTTTGGCCTGACGGACAGTTTTGAGGCCGCTGAACTACCAGCCCAGCCCCCCTCAGCCAATCTGGGCTACTCCAATGCAGGTGCTACAACTCTCCCCCCCAACCAAAGCAGCCCCACCAAAGCCCCTTCGCACCCTTTTAGCCATGGCCAAATGAACCAAGTCCCCCATCACCACCACCAACAGCGCCCCATGCCCCCCCAAGTCCACATGCTGCAACAAGAGGCCCGGGAATGGGGCGGGGGCGGTCCGGGGGGGCCCCAGGTCGACAGCTCATCCCCCTCCGTCTCCCGGACGCCCAGCCAAAGCAGCTCCCTGAACCAAATCATCAACGACCACTTCGACCAATACGCCCGTGGCGGCGGCGGGGGCACTGAGAGCAGCAGCCGGGCGTCTACCAGTCTGGCAGGCGGCGACACGGGCAGTTCCCACGGCAGCTCCAGTCTGCTGCGTCGATCGACCCTGGCCGCTGCCAAGGATCTGGCCAAGCGCACCATCCCCAGTCCCCCCGAGCCCCCCTCTGGCTACCGGCCCCGTCCCGAGCCCATGGTCGTGCGCGCCCGGCCCGCCAACCTGGAGATCCTCGTCAGCACCATGGACCGGGCGGACTCGAAGCAAAGCCTGCCGGACGCCGTCACACTAGACCACTCGCCCGTCTTCATGACTCGTGAGGAGGTCTCTCGACTCAGCTCCCAACGCAGGGAGGAGATCAGGCGACTGAGACACGAACACGAACTGCTGCAAAGCAACCCGCTCAGATATCTCTTTCATCCTGCGCTCAGAGTAAGCACTGGCTCTTTTGGTGTCCTGACAATTTTCAAGTGGGGAAATGGAGAATTATGTTAGATTTATAATAAAACAAGTCCAGTCTGTTGCATTCTGTAACAGTATGGGCCCTAAATCAGCGGCTTAATTTCATTAACACTGAACTAAAACGGATTTAACATGCACTGTTACTATTATTGGGTATAGAGTTGTCTGTTTAGTCCGACTAGAAAGCAGCACGCTTATAAAAAGTCCAGTACGTTTAATCCGTAGGTTTTGTGAAGCAGCATTTTTAAGTCTTTAGCAGCATTTTAGTCACACTGAACTCGTTTAGTGCTCACTTTCTTGACCTTTGACCTGTTTCAGGACTGGATGGCCCGTCGCAAACTGTTGCTGTTTGTGATCGCAGTGAACGTGAGCCTGTCTCTGATGTTCTATCGACTGTTGTCCTTCTCCAAGTCAGACGACCGGGGACCCCAGGGACCGCCCAACAGATAACCCAACCCCCCCCTCCCCTCTGGCACCCCTGAACGACCCCCCTCCCTCGCTAGACCATGCGAGGGTCGCCCTACACGCCCGCCGCCGAGATTACGACGATTTGATTATTTTGTTAGACTGAGCCGGACTAATATAATTGTCCCCCTCCTTCCCGTTTCGCGAGCGAAGTTTTTGTACCGCTACTGCTACTGCCTCTACTTGGATGCGAATTGGTTTAAACTTTTGATTTGATTATTAATAATTTGAATAATTCGTGACTGGATTTTGAGTTTTTTGGATTTGATTTTTGGGATCTTTAATCTTGTCATCAAGATGACGATCCGGTCGTGCTGATATGATTTTTTGTTTTATTTTATTTTTATTTGTTTTGTATGTATACAGCGTCATTTTTGTTCTAAATACTAGTTTTTATGTTTTTTTAATTTGTCTTTGATGCTACATCCGCACACCACTTCAATCTGCGAATTTGCGCTTCCTGTAGACGCGTGATTTGGTTTGCAAATAAATTGCCGAAGCGAAGCTGAGATGAGTTTGCCATAGCTAATTTTTCTGTGGCGTAAATTATTTATCCGAATTTAAGAAAAAACAGTCGCAATGTCGAAAATAATTGACATTAAGCGAAATAGATCAGATAATCATTGATTTTACTTAGCCTACAGAATAAGGGTCGATTCATACTTACAGCCGTATGTCCGTTCAGCCGTCAAAATTACGAAACAATCACGCCATCAGTATCAGCTGGTGGCGTGTTGGGTTTGGTAATGTTGGCGACTAAACGGGCATTGCTTTGTTGGTGTGTGGACTGGGGCTTGGCTGGGTTTGGCCAGGCTTGGTGCTAGTGTGCGTGTGCCCTCCCTGTCACCCCGCACCCCTTGGGTCAAACGACAACCACACTCACACTAAAGCCTGCCTTATACTTGTTCGTAAGCATGTCCATACATGTATGAGGGGGATGGGGGGAGCTTCTCACCAAATCTAGGGTTCCGAAAATTTAGACAAACACACAATTAAGTAATACTTTTTGAAATTTTTGCACAATTTTGCAAAATTCAGGGGTCGATCTGGGGGCACCCTCCGGTCCGATCCCCAAGATTTTCCCGGGGAGGCCCCCAAAATTTTGAGCCCGTTACATGCATGAGGATGTCCGTTTGTCCGTAAACACAGTTTTTTGTTGACTCCAGTGGAAAACTTAGCAGTTTGCTCCTTAAAGCTAATTTCAGTGACTGAGCTAGAATGGCACACAAAAAACAGTTGTGCAATTAACTACAGCTGTTTTTTGTACTGGCTTAGGGACAAGCTTTTCCGGGCACTGATATGGACAAGTTTAAAGTTGGCTTAAGGGTCGATTCATTCTTACAGCCGTATGTCCGTTCGGCCGGCAAATTTACGAAATAATCACGCCATGTGTAATTTCGCACATTGCTAGTGGCAGTGGCATGATTTTTTCGTGATTGTACGGCTGAACGGCTAAACGGTTGTTTGTATGGATCGACCCGACGGGTGCATTCAAACTGGTTTAAAAGATTTTATTTGAAAAACACCATTTCAAAATTCAAATGAATTTTGTATCGTCAAACATGCCTGCCGTAAAAAACCGTGAAAGTGCATTTTTTTTCAACAATACGAAGTAAACTCATAAGCGGGAAAAATTGTGCCGATTACTGATTTCGTGCCGATTTTCACTGCAACAAACTGAAAACTGACTGAAACTGTTTAAATAGTTTTTGAAGCATTGTCTGAGTCGGTTTTGTTTTTTGCCAGAGGGTGCTGGATGGCCGCTGACCCCGTTTGTTTTCTACGCCCGATTTGATATGCATTGCCACCGTAATTGTCTAGTTTTGTACTGATTATGGAAAATAATAATTGCATTGAGAGAAATAAATATTTATACCAAGCGGAGGTGTTGTTGAATTTGCAGCGAGTGTTGTGCTAAATAAGGTTTTACTGCCTAGAATCGGATTTAGCTGATTAGATTAAAATTTTGTTGGTTTGTATATACTTTGTAATTTGTATCACAGTGCCGATATAGAAACGTAAATAATTAAAAACTACGCCACAAAGAGCCAAATTTAGTCTATCTAATTTCAATCAAACACTAATAATGACAAGATTTAATTTAATCAGCTAAATCCTTTTTAGAAATAGCTGAACGGTGATGTGGTTTTAAGCCAGATTGAGGGGTTAAGGGCTACCTAGGTCAAAAATCAAAGTTATCCAATTTTGCTTATTTTCACGTATATATATGTACGTTAGGTAGGTAGTAGGTAGGTAGTAGGTACTCCCCTAAGGCACCTCTACCTGAGATAACAACAATTAAGTTGGTTCAGTTTACCTTATTTGCACAGGCAAATCTGCGCAAATAAGCCATTGAATCTGTTTTTTTTTAAATCTGAAATCGAGGGCAAAAGTAAAATGGCCGTTTTTTGGGCCCGCCAAATTTGAGTGACTTTACATTAACGTTACTGCAGTCTGCACACGCCATGGGCAAAAATTAGAAAATGGATAAGGGTTGTAAAATATCCTGTAAAATCAACTTCGTCTTTCGTCAGTATTAACAAAAATTTCGGGGGCAGGAACGCTTTGTGCACACAAAAAACGTATTGTTGCGCTTATGATTTACAAGCAAATTTTAATATATGAGCAAATATTTTAATATATATTTTAATATATACATATGAGCCTTAGTCAAAAATTGGCAATACTTTTGATTCCAATTTTTCACATCTGCAGTGCGGCAATGCGCCTTCACGGGGCCCTTTAATGTCTGCAAATTCAAAGCAAAGCAAAGCTACGAGAGTCGGGAGTTGCCACAAACAAAACTCAGTAAAAAGATGATTAAAGTATCATGTTACGATATAAATAAATAGTACTTAAAGGCTTAAGGGCGAACATTCTCAGAACACCGAACGTGAGCAAATATAACGCTGCTCAAACTTTTCGAATAATCATAAGTTATATATCAACGTATAGCTTTTGTGCTTCTCTAATTGAACTTTATTTTGGTTTTTATCAATCCTGGGTTTTGAAAAAAATGGCATTATGTGTTTTTGAAGTCGAGCTCTGAGCAGTAAAAATCATACAAACAAGTAGGCCCCAAAAGGGGCAAGGTTCCTTCCCAGGTGTCTACCTTTCAGGTTTAAATGAATTAGTTCTCTATTCCGTACTTACCGTAAGCTGCTATACCTACTTCGTATCTTACTCTACTTTATAACTAGCTTATTCTAACTTAATCTAAATACGTAGTACGTACAAAAAAGTGCTGCAGGATGTTAAGCATCCCGCTGCACGAGCCATTTGGCTCAAAAGTGACACTTTGATCTGAGCTGAGCAAATCAGCTCTAAGAACAAGAAGCGATAAACACTGTTTTCTAATGGCTCTTATATACTGCTGGTGAAACATCCCGGTGCCGATTTTGAAAAAGTACATTGTTACAGCAGTGTACGTCGATTATTGATTTTTCTGCATATACGCAGACAAAAATCAGCAGGCAGCTCCCAAGCTGAAAATACACGTAAAACATACTGGCTATGCAGCCTGCTCAGTAGCGTTAAACGCTATGAGCAGTTAATTTCAAAACAATAGTTCCTTCTCTAGAAGGAACAAAAATTTCTAGAATAAATTAAAAAAAATTGTTCAACTGCGCAGAGCTAAAGGCTATTATTGTGCAAAATTTTGGAGAAAAACACCGTACCAGTAATTTTTAATCGAATGCCTAAAAATTGGTTTTGTATTCACAATTAAAGGCTGAATGAAGGGGGCGCTCTGAGTAACTTCCAATAAATCAAATTGCTATAATTTTTTGTTTGTTGTTGATACGAACTTTTTTGCTTAAGGGGGTAGTGTCGCGAAAGCAGTCGATTTTGCGCAACTGTAAAACATTGCTAGAAAAAGATAAGACATCGTTCTTTATATATTTTGAAAATATATGTTGAGGCAAGTATTTTCGCCAAGTTTCATCAAAATTGATGCAGTATACTGTTTGCAGTGAGGTCGCAAAGTCGGAAAAATGACGTTTTAAAAACCTATTCACATTCGATTTTTTCGTCACAATTATCAACTTATTTGTTTAGTTTGTTTACATAGAATAAAAGGACATATGTTGTAGTTTATGCACACAAAATTTAGTGCAAATTGCTTGAGTGGTTGCGGAGTAATACCTATTTGAACTGTGAAACTGTGCGTAAACAGTGAAGTACTCACAGCAAAAATGATAAATTGTGAAAAATTTAAATGCTTATTTTAAAATCAAAAGAAAAACGAACCTTCATTTTTCTTTTTTCTTATTTGTGGCAAAAAACTGTGCGTCGACACGTTATGTGTGCTTCAGAAGCTGGCCAATCTGATATCTGGCTGAATTTTTTGAATTTTCATGTCCTTATTGTGTGATGTCTGGCTTACTATCGGTGATTGGTCCAAGATATTGGATATTGGTAGTCTACTATCTGGCAGTACTTATTTAACACAGTATAGCATTTGACTAGTTTCTCAGTGAACGTACAAGTTCAAAGCAAAAAGATATCTTTTTGCAACCTATGAGCAAAACTGCTTTCGCGACACTACCCCCTTAAGTGCAATCAAGACGATCACCAGGCAAGCATTTTTGCAAAGTTTGATGAGTCTCGGAACATTTTAGCAAATTTTATGACTGCATCAAATTGAAATTTTAAAAAAATTGACTAATATTTGAAATGACGTACAATGTAGCTCAATGGTGCCTCAACCAAATTTAACAATCTATAGCTTAAAATAAAGACAATCTTGCCGAGGTGCCATTTTTGTCAAATTTTCGTTACCAGCGATAAATTTTTAGTTATTTTAAATTCTATCAAAAGTGACGTTTTAAAAAGCCTACTAAATCGAGCCAAATCATAAAAGTTAGAATTCAAGAAGTTCGGCGTCTCCATATACAATATACATCTGCTCTAACAGTCTGCAAAGTTTCATTTGGATCGGTTTTCGCAGCTGATAGTAATCTTAAAAAAATGTACGCTACAGCCAAATTTCAGAAACCTGAAGTTTGCCTACACATACGTATTTTCCAAAAAATAGAGCTAATTTTTCTGTACTAAAATCCGTAGAAAAAAGTTTCAGAAGCCAAAAAGTAGCTAACGAACAGTTAGTTTGAAAAATCGTGTATTTTTGTCAATGTTTGTCAACGTATTTTGAAATTTTTTTAGATAGGTTTGCCTACACAAACGACATTTGAAAAGTTGCAACTAGCAATTAGTTACACAGAACTGTTTCAAAAAGTACCAAAAGCCTTATAGAATTTTTTGGTATATCGATTTAAAAATCTTTTCCCATTAAAAAATATGTTAAAATTTCAAGTTGAACACAATTTGACGTTATATACATCAAATGAAAGCTAATTTAATTTGGAACAATTTTTTTTCTTGAGTTGATCAACGAAAACTTACGTGGAAAAATCTATCGCCCAAAGTCGGTTATTCAGAGCGCCACCTTGAGGTGGTACTAACGAATGTGTAGTGTTTTTCAACAGGCTAGTATTCAGTGAATAATTAATTTTAAAGCAACTTGTTTATATTGTTGAAAAGCGCTATTTTTTTTCTACAATTGTATGAAGTTTCATTGCATAACTGCGAATATATTTTATGTGACATTTGATATAAGCAGGCCAATTTGACCAATTTGAGCACTTTCAAATCTGGCCACTTTTTGACGAGTTTAAGCAACAAAAACATGCAAAAAATGGCATAAGTAATTAAAAATAAATTATCTAGACCCAAAATGCACGATTTTAGGATTCGTCAATTATTAAATGAAATATAAGCTTTTAAAGTCAAAAGTTTTCATTCACACTGAACTTTGGGGTTCGATATCTACGCAAAAATATAAGCAATTTAAAAAAAATTCATTTCGTATCTAGAAAATTTGCAAAAGTTTAATTATGTTCATTTTTGTGCTTTTGCGTTGTGCATGCGTTTAGAAAAGTGGCCAGAACTGTTAAATTCTTATTCTCCTGTGGTGTAGTTTGGCTTATTGGCTTAGTTTGCTCCTAAAAATTTTTCACATGATCCCGCCAACTTAATTTGCCATTATGTGTATATGAATCAATTTTAAAGAGACGTTATTTTAAAAAAATGCCGGTTGAATCAACTGAATTTTTTTAAAAATTTCAAAAAACTGCACATTCGTTAGTACCACCTTAAGGGCAAACATTCTCAGAACACCGACCGTGAGCAAATATAACGCTGCTCAAACTTTACGAATAATCATAAGTTATATATCAACGTGTAGCTTTTGTGCTTCTCTAGTTGAACTTTATTTTGGTTCTTAGCAGTCTTACTGGGTTTTGAAAAAAATGACATTATGCGTTTTTGAAGTCGAGCTCTGAGCAGTAAAATCATATAAAAAAATTTTCTAGAATAAATTTAAAAAAATAAAAAGTTGTTCAACTGCGCGGAGCTGAAGGCTATTATTCTGTAAAATTTTGGAGAAAAGCACCGTACCAGTAATTTGTAATCGAATGCCGAATAATTAGTTTTGAATTCACACTACATTTACATATTTGAGTCGGAATCTTCTAAAAATGGTTTTTTTGCAAACTTTTTTAAACAAAACGCAATAAAATTGTTTTTGTTTTAAACTAAGACCAATATTAACTCGGTATCGAAGGTTTGCAAAACCTCGAAAATCGTTGATGCATTGGCTTACTTGTTGAATTTGTTTGAAAGTTGAATAAAATCAGTGAATTGTCTATTTTTTCCAAAGTTTTTGTTATATGGAGATATATGTACACGTCAAAACATTCGAAATAGCATTCTGGACAACTTTTCTTCAAGAATGACAGGTCAGTTTTGCTATTTTCAAAAAATATAGACCAAATCCTTGATTCCCGGAGAGCCCCCTTAAAATTCTTGAATTAAAAGCGATTTTGAGACTTTCATGCCAGTTCTGTAAAAATTGCAAATTGCAAACGTTTATTGATGTAAAGTTTTGTGCTTATGTATCGCGTATGCGCTTTGCAAAGACGTAGCTTTCCTTCCTGTCTGGCACATCACATAAACATACAAAAGTCAACTTTCGAAACTAAGCCTAAAGGCCGATTCACACGGTGCGTTTTTGAAGCTGCGATTTTGACGCAAAACGCAAGCCGCAGGGTGTCGCAAGCGAAACGCACTGTCTGAACAAGCTTTGCGGCCTTAGTGCGTCTCGCAGGTCAGTTTGCTGCGTCTTCATTGTTTCAAAAAAATGACAAAGTGCTAAGCAAAAATTGTTTAAACCAACACAAACGTAGCATCAAAACGCAATGAAATCGCAGGTCGAATTACAGTCTGGCGTTTAAAACGCTGCGGCAAATTCAAGACGCAGGCATTCCGCACTAAAAACTCTGCGTCTGTTCAGACATTGCGTTTTGCTTGCGGCAAGCTGCGTTTTGCCGCAGCGGTAAAAACGCTGCGGCAAAATCGCAGTAAAATC
The DNA here is from genome assembly GCA_030248245.1 of Trissonchulus sp. WLG1_4. Classification (NCBI taxonomy): domain Eukaryota; kingdom Metazoa; phylum Nematoda; class Enoplea; order Enoplida; family Ironidae; genus Trissonchulus; species Trissonchulus sp. WLG1_4. Next base: position 52,540 of record JASANF010017557.1, read on the forward strand.
GCAGCGTGTGAATCGGCCTTCAGCCTAAGCCCTAAACTAAGCGTATTTCTAAGGCTGAGCCTAAATACAGCAAAAAGAAGAAGCCTACGCTCAGATTAGCATTTTCGATTTTTATTTTTTTATTTTTTATGATGATTTTTATGATTATTTTTTCATTTTGTATATGATGTGCCAGGCAGGAAAGAGACGAACAATTTGCAAAGTGGCCAGAAATGTGATGGTGGTTTAATGGTTTATTCATTTGCAGTCAATACGTCAAATAAAATACAAAAAAGAACAGTTGAAAACATGGAGAAGAGCCGGGAACGGGCTGCCGACAAACCACCTGAAAATTCAAGTGCAAGTGCAATTAAACAACAAAACAATGCATAATTATAAAAAAAGCAAAACTAAAGGTGCTTGCAAACATACAATAATTAAAATAAATTATCACAACAGGTGCTTATGAAGTGTTGCTTGTGTGAATAGAGTAAATTTATAATTTGGCTTGGCTTCAGTGCGCAACCGATTTCTTTTGAGAATGAAGTCTGTCTTATTTTGCTCTCTGGGTCTCTGGCTGGTCAAAACAACAAAAAACAAAACAAAAAACAAAAAAAAAAAAAAAAACAAAACACCAAAAGACACCAAAAAACCCAAAACCCAACCGGTTTCAAGGCTTAAGGTGGCGCTCCTGAAATGTGGGTTTTGGCCACTATTTTAAAAACGCGCAAAAATAAACATGCCTCGTAAGAACAAAAGTTGTTCAGAAGTGAATTTCCTTTAATTTGATGCCCGTATCACATGAAAAAAATTTTTAAAATTTTTGAGCTTTTTGAGCAAGAAAAATAGATTTTTTTCAGAAATCGCCTTACAAGCCAATGCATTTACACGTATGTAATGAAATTGAAAGACTGAAAAACACAACCAGCTGCGTTTTAGTTGAACAAACTTTAAAATTTTCGGTGTTATATTGAGTCTGGTGTAATTTTTTTGTGAAATAACGCAATATTTTTTGCATGAGACAGAAATATAGTGCGTGTGAATACAAACGCAAATTTTCGGCTTGCGATTTTAAAAAATTGGCTCAACAAAAAAAGTTAAAATTTGGCACATAAATGCACCTTGTCGTCTTCGAGCGGTCGCAAAATTTGATTTTGAGCAAATCGATAGTATTTTAAAAATTTAGTCAAATTTATGTTTTTCGAAAATGGTGATTTTTGTGTTTTTCAATATATCAATCATTTTTGTCAAAAATCAGATCTTGCGACCGCTCGATCACATTATGGCAGGCAAAATGAGCTATTGGTTGTGCAATAGCTATCTACCTATGAAGAGAAATCGAAAGCCGAAAATCCACTCACGTTTGGTCTACAGTGAATGCTAATTAGTATCAATCAACTTCATATTTTGTGTTTGGGCATGCTTTTACACCGGCTTGCTATTGTGTATCTAAAATTGTCCCCAGACTGCCGTTTTTTGAAAAGTCACATTTCAGGAGCGCCACCTTAAGGTGGTAGTTACGTTTTCGAAGTTTTTGCAATAATTCAAAAGTTACTTAATCGAACATAACCAAACTTGGCACGAACATTGCGAATGTAAATAGCAATATTTTAGCTAATTTTGACATTGATTCAAACTTTTACGGTTAATTTATAGCTAAAAAACTGGATTTTTTGTGTATTTTTTGAGAACTTACAAAATTGTATGCCAATTTCTGTGGCTCTTACACTACTCAGAAAAGCCAATCAAAAAAGGTCTAACCCAATTTATTTTAAGAATATTTTCAGCTAAAATATGACATATTTCTGTTAGTTGTTCTAGGCGATCCGTAACTTTGAAGTTATTTTACCTCAATTCTGACTTCTCATGCCAATATCACGAAATACCGATAACCACTTTGCACAATAATTTACATGTACATAGTCCCTTATGCATCTATTTTACTTGCAAAATTTGGTTAGTATATGTCACAGCAGCCAGGAGCATTGGCAGTGTTAATAAACCCCTTCAAAAATTGCAAATTTTCTTCAGTCTCCTGAAACGTCATTTTTAAAACTTTTGTCTGCCATTTTTTCAACGGGTACGGGAAAACTGTGCTTAATGTATTATGAGCTGACCCCAATGAGGCCCTAGTTAACTGAATTAAAATTTTTTAAAAAATCCGTCATTCCTGAGCATAATGAGTGATTTCAGTTGAAGTAACCAATATCCTGTTCCGTTCATAAGAATGCGAAGACAGCTTATTTGACAGTAGCCAAATAAATTTGCCCTATACCTTTTTTGAATTGAGTGAAAAGGTTGATTATTTTTTTAGTTACAGCCTACCAAAGTCATAAAAACTGCCGTTTCTTGACTTTTTAGAAAAATTTGAGGCGAACTTTTGCTCACTGTAAAAATCTGCTAAATTATTACGTTTAGTTAAGCATACCAGCAGTTTCGTAACATATCAACGTGCCTTTGGTATAAATTGCGTAATTGTATGCAGAATTTTTTTACCACAGTGAAGAAATAACGAAATACGGGGAAAAATACATAAAATTGAGCTGATGAGCTTCACCAAAATAGTTGGCGTGCACACTAGGAGTAACACCGATTCTTGAAAAATTGTAATTTTGTAAAAAAATAAGTTGATTCATAATATGCAAAAGACCGCTTGCAAATTGATTTAGTAATTGCTACAAAATAGAACATTGAAAAAAGCTGCGAAAACGTAACTACCACCTTAAATGCAGTTGCGGGGGAATAGTGGACCTATTTTTTTAGTAGAGCACCTTGGGGGAAGCATTTTTGCTTCAAAAACCTCTATTTTTTTGGATTTTCTGAGATACGACCTCGCGAAATCTAACCACAGGAAAAATTATGGGATCAAGTGCAGTTGGGGGGGGGGGGGAAATAGTGGACCTATTTTTTGGAGTAGAGCACCTTGAGCGAAGCATTTATTGTAATAGAACCCCTATCCATAAATTTGGATTTTCTGAGCTATGACCCCTTGAAAATTGCATTTTCAGTGTTTTTGGAAGTAAACGTGGGCCAAGGTTTGAAGCCAAAAATGACTGTAATCTTTGTTTTTGGATAGTTTTGAGTGCGTTATGATGTTTTAAGGCATCGTCTAGGCTTAGTTGGCAGGATCGTCTAGGCTAAGCTGGCAGATTTTTTCTGAAAATTTCGATTTTTTATTGCCTAAGCCGGAGCCTAAGCCTAAGCCTGAACCTAAGCCTAAGCCTAAGCCTGATACTAAGCCTAAGCCCCATACTAAGCCTAAGCCCTAAGCCTAAGCCTAAGCCCAAGCCTAAATTAAGGCCTAGTTTGAATTTTGTCAAAAATTGGACGTTTCTGGCAAATTTGGCCAATTTTTCGGCAGGAACCCAGTCAAAGAGCCTTTGTTTTGATTCTAAAAAATTGTAACCAACAATCTGACACCATTTTGACACGATTAGAACGGAAAAAACAAGAGCTTCGGAAAAAAAATTGCGAAAACGTCCCTCACTGAGGGTTCAGATTTCGGGGGGTCGTATTTCAGAAAATCCAAAAAATGAAATAGGGGTTCTTGAAGCAAAAATGCTTCCCCCAAGGTGCTCTACTCAAAAAAGTAGGTCCACTATTTTTCCCCCCCCCAACTACATTTAACCCAAATTATGAGTAGAAAAAAAGTAGAAAATTAGTAGAAAAATAGTAGAAAAAAAGTAGAAAATCTTTTCTACTTTTTTCTACTATTTTTCTACTTTTTTTCTACTTTCTACCTTGGCAAGTTTCTACTTTTTTTCTACTTTTTTTCTACTATTTTCTACTTTTTTTCTACTTTTTTTCCACTTTTTTTCTACTTTTTTTCTAAATTTTGTTTCTACTTTTTTTCTACTTTCAGTTCAAAATTTTTCTACTTTTTTTCTACTATTTTTCTACAATTTTTCTACTTTTTTCAACATCTTTTTGAAATTGTCCCGGCTACTTTTTCGTTCTAACCTTACCTATACACACACTCTACAGGCGAAAAATGCTAATTAAAACACGTTTCATTTCATTAACTTTTCTACATTTTTTCCACTTTTTTTGTAGTAATTTTCTACAATTTTTCTACAATTTTTCTACATCTTTTTGAAATTGTCCCGGCTACTTTTTCGTTCTAACCTTACCTACATATATACACACTCTACAGGCGAAAAATGCTAATTAAAACACGTTTCATTTCATCAACTTTTCTACATTTTTTCCACTTTTTTTCTACTAATTTTCTACAATTTTTCTATACTTTTTCTACAATTTTTCTACAATTTTTCTACATCTTTTTAAAATTGTTCCGGCTACTTTTTCGTTCTAATCTATATATATAGGGTTGCGAAGTGTAAAAAAGTAAAAAAGTAAAAAACGTTTTTTACACTTATTCACAGTAGCAAAATTTCATACTTTTTTACAACTTTTTTACACTTTTTTACGCCCACTTTTACACTTTTTTACACCTACTTTTTTTACACTTTTTAACACTTTTTTACAGCTACTTTTCGCACTTTTTTAGAAATATTTTACTAATTTTGCCAATTTTCAGAAAAAAATGGCCGGAAAAAAATTTCAAGTCTCGCATTTACCAAAATTTACTCAAATTCGAAGTCACCAAAATTTTTCATACAAAAACACTCGTACAAAATTGTGTCCTTAAACTTATTATGTTGGCTACAACACTTGAGGAACTGGTACACCTGTAAAAAATTTCCAGCGTATTACAGTCTAGTGTGTGGGTGAATAAATCTGTGCCACCGGTATCCACTTGGTGTTTGAATTGCATTATTCAAAACTTTGACAGTTTTGACGGGTCGTGCGGCGTGCTTCCCGACGGACGTGCGGCGTGTAATGAAACCGACAGAAAACCAGCATTGCAAACCAACCAACAATGGAACTTTTTTGGATGAAACCAACATTTGGGTCCGATTTTGTGACTACAGCTGACCGCAAAAAAAAGTTTTTTCCGCAATTGGAATTCGTCCTGCACAGTGCAAAAACTTGCTTCACAACTGTCCTTCATACGTCTATAGATACTGTTTTGTAGTCACGCTTCTGTCTACCGTTAAAAGATAGCTACTGGCTCAATGTAGGGGCAAAATAAAGAGGTGCGTTTTCCCCAGATAAGACTCCTCCAACTTTCTGATTTTACATATGTTTCTCCAAGAGAAACAGCTTATCTACAATACATACACATGTTACCGGTTCGGCGGTCACAAAATTCAAGTAGGTCTCAAACAGTTTAGAAAACGTTTAAACACCATTCTAGGCTATAAAATACTTTTTTTACACTTTTTTTTTTACACTTTTTTACAGTGTAAAAAAGTAGGTGTAAAAAAGTCCGGACTTTTTTACATGTAAATTAGTAACCCTATGTATGCATACATATATATATATATATATATATATATATATATATATATATATATATATATATATATATATACACTTGTCTTACTATGTCTTACTTAGATTTTACGCAACATTGCTTAAAACTTCATTTTCAATGCAAATTTTATTTCAGAATTATAAAAAAGCTGCAGCTTCTGGGGGTTCCCGCCCCCAGGCCCCACGCCCCTGCAACTTTATGGCTTATATGCAATTTTTTGTTATTATCTTTTATCAAATCCTATGCATGTACATTTTACATTATGCTGCCTTTGCATGTGTAATACGAGTACATTATATACATGTATGCTGTATGTATGTATGCTGCATTTACTTGCGCGTTAAAACTGTCTGATGTGACATTTACATCTTTTGTTTTAGTTTTCTGTTCCTGTCGGCAAAATTTCTCATATGTTTCCAGCATACGGTCTCAGACTTCGATTTCGGGGGGGAGGGGGCGGAGGTCTGAAGAAATGTCTTCACTTTTTATAACAGCATTTTTAGCTTTACGCTATCTTGTTATAGCCGTAGCCATATCAAGAGCAATGAGTTGAGTCAGTTTGCAGTAAAAGCCAGTGGCGTACCAGGAAAAAATTTAGATTCTTTAAATTTTCAGACCGAATTTGGTCAACTGATGACGTCGTATCTATAATTTTTTTTGGCCGGGCAATAAAAACCAAATGGGGAGGACCCTTTAAAATTTCAGTCGGAAAAAATTGGGGGGGGGGGCGCCCGCCCTCCCCTGGTTTTCAGTTGACCAAATTCAGGCCGAAAATCGAAAAAGCTTCAATTTCACTCTTTCCCTCCCTAGGTCTCTGTTTGATGCAGAAACGTAGAAAAGGACGACAGAAAAAACGTAGTAAACGACTTTTTTCAAAAAGATGAAAAAAATTTGGGCATGTGCGTCAGGGGACGCAAAATTTGTTGAGGAAAAAACACTGCCAACCTAAACCTGCTATATACTGTTTTGGACATGCTTCCAGTTCCAACTCAAGTATTTAAAACCAAAACCAACCCAGGGTGAAGCGTTCGGTACGGAAGCATTGTGTTTTTCACGCAAAATCAATGGAGTTTTCTAGGCAGCTATATTGCAAAAGCTCATCCTGAAACACTGACAAAATTCAATCAAGTTTCAACATAAATTGAAGTTTATATATAGATAGTAGAAAAACAGTAGAAAAATAGTAGAAATAAAAGTAGAAAATTAGTAGAAAAACACTATTTTCAAACAAATGCAAGCAATCTAAATATTTCGACCACAGAATTAGTTTAGAACTCTAGAACACATTAACACACACTTAGTTTTGTATCAAAAGTATAATTGACACAAAAACTGAAAAAAATAGAAAAAAAGTAGATAAATTGTAGAAAAATAGTAGAAAAAAAGTAGAAAAATTGTAGAAAAAAAGTAGAAAAGTAGCAGAAAAAAAGTAGAAACTGCAAAAAATAAAAATTTACAAAAATAGTAAAAAATGCAGTTGTTCGAAACAAAAATGGCTGTCAAGACTTGAAAACATTGATAAAATTTTAATTTCGATGCCAAAAATTTAAATCTTTGAAAAAACCCAAAAGTAGAAAAAAAGTGGAAAAAAAGTAAAAAAGTAGAAAAATCGTAAAAAAAGTAGAAAAAATGTAGAAAAAAAGTAGAAAACGGTTTTCTACTTTTTTCTACTTTTTTTCTACTCAGATTTTTTCCTGTGAAACCCACAGTGAGGAACGTTTTCGCAAGTTTTTCGGAAACCCTTATTTTTTCAAAAGTGCTGAAATGGAGTCAAAATAATGTTTACAATTTTTTAGAACCAATACAAAGGCTCTTGGACCCCATTCCGTCAGAAAAAATTGGACAAATTCACGAGAAATGCCCAATTTTTTTACCAAATTCAAACTTGGCCTTAATTTAGGCCTGGACTTAGGCTTAGGGCTTAGTCTTAGTATGGGGCTTAGGCTTAGGCTTAGGCTTAGTATCAGGCTTAGGCTTAGGCTTAGGTTCAGGCTCAAGCTCAGGCTTGGAAAAATCCTGCCAGTTTAGCCTAGAGAATCCTGCCAGCTAAGCCTAGACGATGCCTTAAAACATCATAACGCACTCAAAAATATCCAAAAACAAAGATTATAGCCATTTTTGGCTTCAAACTTTGTCCTGCGTTCACTTCACAAAACACTGAAAATGCAATTTTTAAGGGGACATAGCGCAGAAAATACAAATTTGTGGATAGGGGTTCTATTACAAAAAATTGCTTCGCTTGAGGAGCTCTACTTCAAAAAATAGGTCCACTATTTCCCCTCCAACTGCACTTGATCCGGTTTCAAGGGGTTTTACAAGCGCGAGTGTGCGTGTGCGTTTTCAAAAATATGGGTCAATTACTGTTTTTTTCTAGCTAAAAGAATCTTTTTAGAAAATATATATACGAAGAGGTAGAGGTGGCTCTCTGTGGGCTCAGATTATTTCGAGCGGTCGTATCTCAAAAAATTCAAAAAATGGAGTAAGGGCTTTTAATGCAACAATGTTTTTATAGCAGCATGGGTGGCTTGTCAAAGGAAGTGAGAGCAGTAGCTGAGCGTTTTCTGTGCTTTCTTAATGCCTCTCCATCCCCTTATCACGGTGAGCAGGCTAAATAATTGTTTTTTATTATATAAATGTTTTTCTACGTGTAATCTTGTGTATCAACGTGATACTATCAAGATCAACGTTGTCTGGACATCACAGCCTAGCACTAGTATATACCGAAGTTCTCCTACATTTATTCACTGGAGCTTGTCCGTTCAGCTAAGTCAGTTCAGCTAGTTTTGTATACGTGTTCAGTTATTAGATCATGCTTGAACTTGAACTGAACTTGAATGGTTATTTATTAGTTTGATTATGTATATACTCTTTAATTTAATGGTTTAATTTATTTTTCAAATGTGATTTTTCAGCTGCTGATCAGTGTTCTAAGTTGCTACGAAATGCGGGGTTTCAAGAACTGAAGGAAACTGAACCTTGGAATTTGCAACCGAAGGGAAAGGTACATACATATATTGTTACGCAATTATTTTGACATACGCATGTTTTGACTAAATAAATAACGTAGCCATGTAACTAATAAACAGCTTTTTCTATTCCCATGAGTGTTGCGGAGTATATACTTACAAGGTTTTTTGTCAAATCATTTTGAAAAAAGTGGATTTAGCTTACCCCCATGTGTATAGATTTTTTACTCCCGTCTAATTTGGGACTTGCTTCCACCTACGATGGAAAGTAAGACGTTACAATGCGTAAAAAAGGAAGGTCATTTATATATCTCATATCTATAATCTATAAAAGATATCTCATATCTATAATCTATAAAAGTAATTTATGTCTATGCTCAGATCTTATAGATCTCAGATTAGTTTAGTGATGAGAAATCACAAAATTACCAAATAATAATTTTTCTTGTCCCCGTTTTCCCTCGTTCGATATGTTTTATGTTATATCATTAATGTATATTATATTTTATACATTAATGAATTAATATAAATTTATATATATGTTATATTTTAGTATTTCCTGACGCGCAACAAGTCGACCGTGATCGCGTTTGCGGTGGGTGGGGCGTGGTTTCCGGGTAACGGATTCACTATGCTGGCCGCCCACACCGACAGTCCCTGTCTCAAGGTGAGAGCCACTTTTTTTCATTGGGCTAATTTCTAAAACCTATTAGATTAAACTTTGTTAGTCTAATAGCTAATCTCAATGTGTTACATGTTATGTTCCAAATTTTATATAAATTCATAGTCGTTGTGACTTATTGACAGAACTAATCATAATCTAATTTAATACACTTAGAACTAGCACAAGGAGGCAGGACACGTTAACACAAACTATTATGGTATCTTGCCAGGAAGGCAGTTGGTCCGTAACTACTGCTAGAGCGGCTGCGTACCTACAACCAACAGCCAACAACCAACTGCTGCAGCCTACAGCAAGAATACAATGACTAGTAGAGGTGTTGACAACAGCTGATGCGGTTTTTGATTGGCTCTTTTTGATGTTTGTGGCGAACCCCTCCGCGGATTGGTCACCTGTAGTCGTTTTTTATGATTTTAGGTGAAGCCCAAGTCCGCCATGAAGAACGGGGGTTGTCATCAGGTGCGCGTAATGCCCTACGGCGGCGGCATTTGGCGATCGTGGTTCGATCGAGACTTGTCCGTGGCTGGTCGCGTTGTTTACAAGGTAGAGATGGATATTGGATATATATACTTGGAAAGAGAAAGCGTGGTGCATATTATATGTACTTGTCGTAAAGCCCCAGGTTCATAGTCGTCCGTAACCTTGTCCTTGTCGTTTTTTCTATAAGCAATTCTAGAACAACCGAGCAGCGAGTGGCTTCAAGGCTTTCAGTTGGGAGTTACGAGCGCCTTTTATTCTCAGACAAGTAACCAAATATATAGATCATTTTTTCTCAAAAAATAAACCAAATCGATCATGTTGAGTGTCGAGTGTTGAGATCACAATTCGTGTTTGTCCCTGTCCCTGTGTCCTTAAAGACAAGTATCAAGTTACGGTAGAAGTCGGTTCGTATATACTCGTTCTTGTCCTTTTGTCTCTTCGTTTTGACCTTAAGAGATTTCTAGATGACTGTCTGGACAAATATGTCAACTTTCGGCATATGCATTTTTCAATAGAGTTACTTTTCCTCTATACTTCTAAAGCTCAAAAACAGTGAAATACGTTGTGGTTGACCTGTGACTGTTCAAAGTTTGTGCGGGAAAAAACCCTATTGCGGGGAAAAAACCCTGTTTTGTTTGGCGCCAATTTTTTGCTAAACACTCACCCATTGTTGCTACTAAAGTTGTTGGTTCATCTGGGTTAACAACATGCGTAGAGTTCATTGAAGCAGTTTATTCGGCCGCAAAACGTCGTTTTTAGTCGTTTTGGCCCATACCCCGACACCCCTTACGAAACCTGTTTCGGTGATGTTTCACCAAAATTTCGAATTTTTTGGATTATTTAGGCTTTAGCTGCCGCGTACCACTTGAATCCAAGAATGGTACATTCGGGCGGTGTTTGTCCACCGTTTTTAACCTAATAAGCGCAAAAATGTGTTTTTAATGCTTTTATATACTGAAAAAATGCATAATTGCGCAGAAGTCGTTTCTGCCAAAAGGGGTCGATTTTTGAAGAATCATTGTGAGTCACATGGATGTCGGAGAAACGGTTTTTTAGTCCATACTGCAGCGTAAGAGTTGTAGAACACGATGAAATTAAGTTTATAGTCACTGCTAATAGAACAACCGAAAAAAGTGATGGGGATTTTTTTCCCGGCATTAAGGTTTTTTCCCGCATTGGGTTTTTTCCCGGAAGCACACAGCAAGGGAACCCACCAAAAAAAACAAACCCCCCAAAAAACACCAAAACAAAACATAAACAAAAACACACACAAAAACCCGGCCCCAACAAAAAAAAACAGCCACAAAAAAACCAAAAAACAAAAAAAAACCACAAAAAAAAAAATATATATATATAAAAAAAAAAAAAAAAAAACCACAAAAATTAAAAAAATATAAAATAAATAAAAAAAAATAAAAAAAACAAAAAAAAAAAAAAAAAAAAAAAAAAAAAAAAAATATTAAATAAAAAAAAAAAAGAAAAAAAAATTACAACAACAATACAAACAAACTAAATAATAACAAAAAACAACAAACCAAAAACCCCCACACCAAACGGTTTCGAGGCTTATTACTTAGAAACGTGAGCAGTTGGAATCGTTTTTATTAGTGCAACAGTTAGGCGAAAGATGGCCGTTATTACAACCGCGAGCATTAATGGATATGATTTATGTGGAGCACAGGACAACCGAAAAGGAAAATAGGGTTTTTTTCCGCACCACTATAATGTTTGGATCACTTGCAAATTGTATGCAAAATTTAATTGAAATAAATTGTTTTTGAATAAAAAGCATAATAAATTTATATGTATGTTAATTTTAGAAGGAAACAGATGAGCTTGTGCACGCTTTGGTGAATTTGGAACGACCGCTCCTGGCTATACCGAGTTTGGCCATTCACTTGGAGACAGCGGAGGAACGGGAAAAGTTCAAGCTGAACAAAGAGGATCATCTGAAGCCTATTCTAGCCACTCAATACATTGAGGACCAATTGCAGACTAAAAGTGATGTAGGTTGAACAGACTGATAAGCATACATGTATGGGGGGGGGGGTTGGGGATATCTGGGGAGGGTCTAACAAAATTCGGGCAAAATTTAGTAAAAATAGCACTTTTTGGCAATAATTTTACAAGAATTCAGCAAAATGTAGGGGTTTTTGGTTGATCAGGCGAGGATGGTCCCCAAAATTTGGTCGGAGAGGCCGCACACAAATTTTAACCCCGTACATGTATGCTGATGAGGGATTAGCTAACTGGTTTAAAAGGATTAAGTTTTGATGAAGTGATTACGGTTGGCATTGTGTTTTGGAAATAAGAGTCTGATAGACAAAAAACAAAAGTCTGATTCTGCAGAATGCGACGACAGTCATTGAAAAAATCTGACACTATTATTATATACGAACGTGCGTCCGAAATTAGATTTGATCGTAATTTGTTTGTATAAAGATTGAAATTTGTTTGTTTGACAATTATTTTGGAATGGGCAGGTAATTTTTTAAAATAAACTATATAATTTATTCCGTTTAAATCTGTTTAATCTGCTTTTAGATATATTTTTAGCAGTGCGAAAATGGTAAAGAGCATCATCACCCGGGATTTCTAAATCTAATTGCAGCTCAGCTCGGGACCAGTGGAGATAGAATTCTGGACTATGACTTGTGCCTGTTTGATGTTCAGAATGCTGTAAGCTGATCACAATTTTTACTGAATACAGAGAAGTTTTTGTTCTTGGGTCAAAAATGAGATTTTGTGTCGCTAGCATTTTGTGTCAAGCATGCTTCGGATTTGGTCGTAAGTTCTACGTGTACTTCACTATCTGTATCTTTTCTCGATAGAGAGGTAGATAAGGCACAGTATGGAAGTAGCAAACAATAACAGATATGTAAGGGCGTCTGACTCTTGCGGGGAGGGGGGGGCGGCTCTCCAGCCACAGTTTGTGGAGTCTTCCACACACTGATCGACCGAGAATACCCTAAATTTTGCAAAATTTTTACAAAAATACCATTTAGCCTTATTTTCGGGACCTTTCCCTCTGGCCCCTCGATTTGTAAGGTCCCCCTCGTACATGTATGAGTAGTAGTGCAACTTTGAAGTACGTAACACCACGTTGCATGTTCTGCTCATGCATGTATGAGAAGGAATGGCCGGAGCCCCCCCCCCAAATTTCGACCCTGTTACATGTATGGTTCTACTGCAGTGCTACTAAAGAAATGAAGCTTCAAGTTCATTAATCTAATCTAAGCCGATCTAGTCTAAGCAAAATCCATTATTCTAATCTGTTGATTCCTTGCCTAATCATAGTCTATATCTAATGTAATCTAATGTAGTTTTTAATCTTGACTTAATCTATTTAATCCTTGCCTCAGCAACTGGTGGGTCTGCACTCGGAATTCGTGGCGGGCGCTCGCCTGGACAATTTGGTGGGCTCGTTCACGGCCATCACGGCTCTGATCGAGTCCTGCTGCGGAGAGGACGGCCAGAGTCTGGACGGGGACACCAACATTCGCTATGTCTGCTGCTTTGATAATGAAGAAGTGAGGAAGGCCAAGACTCTTTGAGGGGAGGGGAAATATAATTATTTAAGGTGGTAGTTGCGTTTTCGAGGTTTTTGTGATTTCTATGTAAACTTTGCGCCACCAGTACTCAAGTTATAAGTGACGCCTGAGCATAAATTTTTGGGACAGTATTGTAAAGGTCAAAATCCCCAGGCATGTCTCTCACTTTTTTGAAATTTCACCTGTGGACATTTTTAGAGGGTTTTAATTACAAGAAAATATCTAAAATTTTCGGTGCGTTTGCTTTTCAGCTAATTTCTCAGTAAATTGACTAGTTATTAAGAAAGTGGGGGACATGCCTGGGGATTTTAAACATGTCAAAAACCTTACCAACTTTCAGCCCCAACAGGTAATCGTATGATTCAGAGCTGTGGCGCAAACTTTTTGTAAAAAATTTTAATATTTTGGAAAGGACCTTTCTTTAGTCGCTTATACTGGAAAGAAAAACAAAGGTTAAATTTCAAGGCATGGCATACATTTAGGAAAAATATTGTTCTACGCCAGGGTTTTTTTTTTGTGCAAAACCCTGTGCAAATGCACACTTTTTTAAAATTTTGCACACAAAAATTAAAATTTTGCACAATAATGCACAGTGCCCGATGGGCCTGGCATATGCTCGAAATGCGCTGTTTTTAATGCAAATTTAGGAATTTTTTTCCACTAAAATTTTAAACGACGGTCCCCCCTTTTTTCCGTTTCGTCTTTTATTAACCAAATTTTGCCCGAAAAATAAAAAATTTCTGCATTTTCAGGGGACTGCCACCCCAGATCCTAGCAATGACCCAGAACAATTCCTAAACAATTGCTGATGAAATGTTTTTTAATGCAAAATTTATTTCAAAATTCTATTAAAGCTTTGGCTTCTTGGGACTGCCCCCCTAAACCCCGTATCACCCAGATTCGCCAACAAAGCGTTGCTTAAAGTGCTTTTTTAATGAAAATTTTACTTCAAAATTCCACAAAAGCTGTGGTTGTTTGGGGCTGCCGCCTCCAGACCCCCGCCAATTATGGCATAAACATTTTTGCAAGATTAAATCAAGGAAGGTGGGTCGGCTTCCCCTCGCTCAAAAAATTACTTTGATCTGCGTCTGACAGCTATTGTGCTAATGCCAGTATATAATTTCCAATATTTCGAATTTCTTCAGCACACCAACATAAACATAGCAGCAACCAGCAAGGGCGTACCCATGGTGGACGGATGGTGGAAATCCCCATGAAATTTTTTCCAACTGATTTTTTACACTAGGGTCCCTCCCCCTTTTGGTTTTTATGGTCCGTCCGGAAAAATTTTCCGACACGTCTCCAACTAACCAAATGTGGCATAAAAATCAAAATTTTTGTCAATTTTTTTATGGGGGCTACCGCCCCCCGACCCCTGCGACTCTGTGTCTGTGGCTCAATATAAGCCTTGTTATTACATATCTTTCATCAAAGCTTATGCATGTATACATGAGTACTTTATGTTGCATTTGCATGTCTACTCGAGTATATTATGCTACATTTACTTGTGTTATATACACTGTCTGATGTAACGTTACTTACTATCTTTTGTTTTAATTTTTGTGTCGGAAAAAATTTCTGATACGTCTCCAGTTGACCAAATTGGGTCTGAAAATTGGAAAAATCGCCAATATTTTTATGGGGGCTGCCGCCCGACTCCTGCTACTTTTTGGTTTAGTAATCTTGCGTTTGTAAGGCGTTTTATAAGTGTTGAAATTGCTAAAAAATGCCTTTTCACCCATTTCAAAAAATCGAAGTCATTCCCCTACCGAAATTTTTTTCTGGGTACGCCACTGATACGTACGTACCTCTAGAGGTATAAAAACGCGTATATGTGCTTCTATATAGGCGAAGAAAACGCATTTACAGTTTGCACAGAAAAATAAAATTTTGCACACTAAAATTAAAATTTTGCACAATTATGCACACAAAATTTTTTGAAAAAAAAACCCTGGTTCTACCTAATGCAAAAGACCGCTTGTGATTTGAATTTGTAAACGCTGAGCTATGGCTTTTTAAAAAAACACCTAAAAACGCAATTACCCCCTTAATTGAGATTAGATTATTGCTGGATTGCATTGAGTAGGAATTGGATTAAATGGGTTAGATTAGGAATAAGATTGTATCAGATTGAGCATAAGTTGGATTAATTTGACTATAATGAATAACTTAGATTAACAGAATTTGATAAGAGTATTCGATTTAAGTGGAGTTTTATACAGAGAAAAATTTCCCAATAGCGAAGCAACTTCTTATACCTATCTATTCGTATTCCTAATCGTTTCCGTTTACTTACAAGGGTATGTCTGTTCAGCCGGCAAAATTACGAAATAATCACGCCACCAATAATGGTAATATAAATACTATGGTTTGCAGGTGGGCAGTGAGACAGCCCAGGGCGCGTGTTCGTCGCTGACCCAGTGGGTGCTGAGACGACTGTCCGTTGGCCCGGAGGCCAGTCCCACTGCCCTGGAGGAAGCCATTGCCCAGTCCATGCTCATCAGCGCTGACCAAGCTCACGCCCTGCACCCTTGCTATATGGGCAAATATGAGGATTCCAACAGGGCTGGTACGACAGGGGGGTGGCATACATGTACTATGGGGGGGACCCTACCCTCCAAATCGAGGGGCATGGGGGATTGTCCCCACAAGTTGGAGAAAAATATTGCACTATCCTTCGAAAGTTTCACATAATTTTGGGTATTTTGGCTTGTTCGGGGGGGAGGGTCCGAAAAATTTTGACCCCGGACGTGTATGAGTGGTTATTCTTTCACATGAGAATTCATTGTGGGGGTTGGCAGTAAGTTGTGTCGTACCGATATTATGTTGACCATAGTTTTACGCTTTGTGTAACTTTGACGTTTTGACCACACCTTCTCCACTGTTTTCATTCACGTTTTGACCACACCTTCTCCACTGTTTTCATTCAAGTTAACTCGTTTTAGTTGATCTAGATAATCAGAATTCCCCCCCTCTTTTATAACTTATACTTTGTGTTCTGTAAATTGTTAAATTAATTTTTGTTATATTAATTGATTTAATTTTTTGTAGAATTCCACAAGGGTGTTGTGGTGAAGATCAATGCCAATCAGCGATATGCCACCAGTGCCGTCACCCATGCCATACTCAAGGACATTGCTAATACGGCTGACGTGCCTCTCCAAGTAAGACTTCTAGGCTTAGGGCATACATGTAACGGGGTCAAATTTTGGGGGGCCTCGCCATCCAAATTTTGGTTACTCTTTCCCCCTGATCCACCAGAAATTTGGCACAATTTTGTAAAATTCTCTAAAAAGTGCCATTTTTACTAAATTTTGCCCAAATTTTTGTGACGCTCCCCCCGGGCCTCTCGATACCCCCCCTTATACATGTATGTTTAGGGCAAAGGTTTATTCTTGTATCTGGGATCTAATTTTAGATCCTTTTGATTTTTAGTTTTAGTTTTAGATTAGTGTTAGTCCAACAATTAGTTGAATTGAAATTGTTTGTAGTTCATTTCTTTACCGGACTTTTAAACACGTTTATGGTTGGGGTGTTTCATATTTTTTGGATAAATACAATTTGAGTTTATTCCAGTTAGTTACTGATCTGTTTGTGAAGATTGGCTAAATTTACTCAGTGGCTACATGGCTACTAAACAAATCTAATCTAATCTGGTTCGTTTAATCCGATATAATAATAAGCCAGCAAGCCTTTCATATTCATTAGTACTAGCTATCAGTGAATCAATCAGGCTATATTCTTAGGCAAATGTTAATCTATTCCGTTTAATCCCTTTAATTTGTCTAGCCTTAATCCGGTTGATAGCCGTTTAATCCGTTCACCCCGTCTAATCTTAATCCATTTAATACCTATAATCACTAATATCTTAATCCGTTTAATCCTCATTTTGTCTAATCTTAATCCGGTTGATAACCGTTTAATACTTTACTCCGTCTAATCTCTTTAATCCTCTTAATCAGCCTAAATCCGTTTAATCGCATACATAATCCGTCTAATCCCCTCTGCCATCCCCATTGATTGTTACAGCCATTTGTGGTGCGCAACGACTCCCCGTGTGGCTCTACGGTGGGCCCTATTCTGGCGGCCAAGCTGGGCCTGTCGACCGTTGACGTGGGCACTACCCAGCTGGCCATGCATTCCATTCGCGAGCTGGCCGACGTCAGTGGAATTGCACAGGCTATCACGCTTTATAAGGTATTGTGTGTGTGTGTGTGTGTGTGTGTGTGTGTGTGTGACAGAAGCAGGTAAAGAAAAGCTACTCAATAAATTTTTGCTTGGAAAAACCCAATCCCAGTCCAGTTCTAAACCTAATTGGCCGAATGGTATACGTCTAAACCCTTATTTTTGAACTAGATTTTTTAAGATGATTTTTTAGTCTCATTTCTCAGCAGTATTAACAGATTCAAATACATTAGGTTTTGAAGTGGATTTTTCTTCCACGGTAAGGTTTTTGAAAGTGGTATAGTATATCATAACATAGTAAGGTGGATCCGAGAATATGTTTACTAGGCTAATCGCCGTTTTAGCTGTAAATAACAGGAGAAAGTAATATTCTTCCTGCAGCTTACTCTCATGGTAATTGTTTTATTCTTTTATGTTTATAATTGTTTATTATGTTTATTGTTTTAGGCCTTCTTTCAACGCTATCCTCAAGTGTTTAGTCGATTTTCTTATGCTGATTCATGATACTCAGCAACGATATGACCATCTAGTATTTTGCGGGTGATCTTCCTCTCCCCCCCATCCGCCGCTTAGACAGGAACCCCACCCCCCATTGCCTATTTATGTTAAGGCATGGCGGATATTGGATTTAAGGCATCTATTGTAATTGAAAATTTATTTAATAAGTAGACAAATCTTTGTTTCAAGAGGCCTTTTTTATTTAAAAAAATATTGATTGGATTTTGGATTACATTACATAATAGCATAATATGTTCCAGTATTGGAATATTGTATGCTGGTATTTTCTCCGAATAAACATTCAAACATTCAAACATAGATTTACTTCAGTAACTCTACTCACCATAAGAATGACGAATGTTTATTTAACTTTGCAAAACGATCAAACCTTGTCAGTCTGCATAAGATATGGTTTTAAAGTCTTGTAAAAATAATGACAACCTAATCTACTTTTGTGTTCTGTTGGTGTAATGTAGGATATAAATTTGAATTTTGAAATGTTGGTTTGGAATTTAATTTTCAAAATAATGATATCATAATTATTGTGTTATAATTAATGCATAGGTAACTTGTGATTGTTTTAAAATTGCTCTGAATTATACAATATTTGTTCGATACTTTTTTATCGATTCTAGATATTATTTTGATGTATTCTTGTAATTTTGCCCCTAATGGCTAAAAACTAATCAATGAATTCAAAGAAGCTAAAAAAGTATAAAAATTATCATTTTGCGAAAAAACTGAATTATCAGCATTTTGCCTTCGATAACTGCTAAGCCTCTACAGGTAGGGACAAAACCTTGCTAAGCAAAGGGAAAATTTTCAGGCAAGCATAGGCGTTTCTTACTTGAATAGTTTAGGGTAAATGTAATATTGTATGATTTTTTACTTACTGTTTTGTTCAATAAAGTTTTATTCCAGTCTTAAGAATTTTGTTGGTGGATTTTCCTTAACGACTAACTTTTTGTGATGAAGTGATGTAATAGCGTCCAGGCTGGTAAGGGACGCCCGAAAACCTGCTAAAGTTCCAGTTTCAGCTTATGCAAAAGTGTAGTGGCGCATATGCGAAAGTGGGGATGCTGGCATATAGCGCGTTAGTTGCTCTGTAGTCATGCGTTGTTGGTGGGTCACTGGCGGTGCATGACGAAGGATGTCAGCTTTCGTGTATGTGTTGCATCAACGTTTCAGCTTATGCAAAAGTGTAGTAGCGCATATGCGAAAGTGGGGATGCTGGCATATAGCGCGTTAGTTGCTCTGTAGTCATGCGTTGTTGGTGGGTCACTGGCGGTGCATGACGAAGGATGTCAGCTTTCGTGTATGTGTTGCATCAACGTTTCAGCTTATGCAAAAGTGTAGTAGCGCATATGCGAAAGTGGGGATGCTGGCATATAGCGCGTTAGTTGCTCTGTAGTCATGCGTTGTTGGTGGGTCACTGGCGGTGCATGACGAAGGATGTCAGATTTCGTGTATGTGTTGCATCAACGTTTCAGCTTTTGCAAAAGTGTAGTAGCGCACATGCGAAAGTGGGGATGCTGGCATATAGCGCGTTAGTTGCTCTCTAGTCACGCTTTGTTGGTGGGTCACTGGCGGTGCATGACGAAGGATGTCAGCTTTCGTGTATGTGTTGCATCAACGTTTCAACTTATGCAAAATTGTAGTAGCGCATATGCGAAAGTGGGGATGCTGGCATTTAGCGCGTTAGTTGCTCTCTAGTCATTCGTTGTTGGCGGGTCACTGGCGGTGCATGACGAAGGATGTCAGCTTTCGTGTATGTGTTGCATCAACGTTTCAGCTTATGAAAAAGTGTAGTAGCGCATATGCGAAAGTGGGGATGCTGGCATATAGCGCGTTAGTTGCTCTGTAGTCATGCGTTGTTGGTGGGTCACTGGCGGTGCATGACGAAGGATGTCAGCTTTCGTGTATGTGTTGCATCAACGTTTCAGCTTATGCAAAAGTGTAGTAGCGCATATGCGAAAGTGGGGATGCTGGCATATAGCGCGTTAGTTGCTCTGTAGTCATGCGTTGTTGGTGGGTCACTGGCGGTGCATGACGAAGGATGTCAGCTTTCGTGTATGTGTTGCATCAACGTTTCAGCTTATGCAAAAGTGTAGTAGCGCATATGCGAAAGTGGGGATGCTGGCATATAGCGCGTTAGTTGCTCTGTAGTCATGCGTTGTTGGTGGGTCACTGGCGGTGCATGACGAAGGATGTCAGCTTTCGTGTATGTGTTGCATCAACGTTTCAGCTTATGCAAAAGTGTAGTAGCGCATATGCGAAAGTGGGGATGCTGGCATATAGCGCGTTAGTTGCTCTGTAGTCATGCGTTGTTGGTGGGTCACTGGCGGTGCATGACGAAGGATGTCAGCTTTCGTGTATGTGTTGCATCAACGTTTCAGCTTATGCAAAAGTGTAGTAGCGCATATGCGAAAGTGGGGATGCTGGCATATAGCGCGTTAGTTGCTCTGTAGTCATGCGTTGTTGGTGGGTCACTGGCGGTGCATGACGAAGGATGTCAGCTTTCGTGTATGTGTTGCATCAACGTTTCAGCTTATGCAAAAGTGTAGTAGCGCATATGCGAAAGTGGGGATGCTGGCATATAGCGCGTTAGTTGCTCTGTAGTCATGCGTTGTTGGTGGGTCACTGGCGGTGCATGACGAAGGATGTCAGCTTTCGTGTATGTGTTGCATCAACGTTTCAGCTTATGCAAAAGTGTAGTAGCGCATATGCGAAAGTGGGGATGCTGGCATATAGCGCGTTAGTTGCTCTGTAGTCATGCGTTGTTGGTGGGTCACTGGCGGTGCATGACGAAGGATGTCAGCTTTCGTGTATGTGTTGCATCAACGTTTCAGCTTATGCAAAAGTGTAGTAGCGCATATGCGAAAGTGGGGATGCTGGCATATAGCGCGTTAGTTGCTCTGTAGTCATGCGTTGTTGGTGGGTCACTGGCGGTGCATGACGAAGGATGTCAGCTTTCGTGTATGTGTTGCATCAACGTTTCAGCTTATGCAAAAGTGTAGTAGCGCATATGCGAAAGTGGGGATGCTGGCATATAGCGCGTTAGTTGCTCTGTAGTCATGCGTTGTTGGTGGGTCACTGGCGGTGCATGACGAAGGATGTCAGCTTTCGTGTATGTGTTGCATCAACGTTTCAGCTTATGCAAAAGTGTAGTAGCGCATATGCGAAAGTGGGGATGCTGGCATATAGCGCGTTAGTTGCTCTGTAGTCATGCGTTGTTGGTGGGTCACTGGCGGTGCATGACGAAGGATGTCAGCTTTCGTGTATGTGTTGCATCAACGTTTCAGCTTATGCAAAAGTGTAGTAGCGCATATGCGAAAGTGGGGATGCTGGCATATAGCGCGTTAGTTGCTCTGTAGTCATGCGTTGTTGGTGGGTCACTGGCGGTGCATGACGAAGGATGTCAGCTTTCGTGTATGTGTTGCATCAACGTTTCAGCTTATGCAAAAGTGTAGTAGCGCATATGCGAAAGTGGGGATGCTGGCATATAGCGCGTTAGTTGCTCTGTAGTCATGCGTTGTTGGTGGGTCACTGGCGGTGCATGACGAAGGATGTCAGCTTTCGTGTATGTGTTGCATCAACGTTTCAGCTTATGCAAAAGTGTAGTAGCGCATATGCGAAAGTGGGGATGCTGGCATATAGCGCGTTAGTTGCTCTGTAGTCATGCGTTGTTGGTGGGTCACTGGCGGTGCATGACGAAGGATGTCAGCTTTCGTGTATGTGTTGCATCAACGTTTCAGCTTATGCAAAAGTGTAGTAGCGCATATGCGAAAGTGGGGATGCTGGCATATAGCGCGTTAGTTGCTCTGTAGTCATGCGTTGTTGGTGGGTCACTGGCGGTGCATGACGAAGGATGTCAGCTTTCGTGTATGTGTTGCATCAACGTTTCAGCTTATGCAAAAGTGTAGTAGCGCATATGCGAAAGTGGGGATGCTGGCATATAGCGCGTTAGTTGCTCTGTAGTCATGCGTTGTTGGTGGGTCACTGGCGGTGCATGACGAAGGATGTCAGCTTTCGTGTATGTGTTGCATCAACGTTTCAGCTTATGCAAAAGTGTAGTAGCGCATATGCGAAAGTGGGGATGCTGGCATATAGCGCGTTAGTTGCTCTGTAGTCATGCGTTGTTGGTGGGTCACTGGCGGTGCATGACGAAGGATGTCAGCTTTCGTGTATGTGTTGCATCAACGTTTCAGCTTATGCAAAAGTGTAGTAGCGCATATGCGAAAGTGGGGATGCTGGCATATAGCGCGTTAGTTGCTCTGTAGTCATGCGTTGTTGGTGGGTCACTGGCGGTGCATGACGAAGGATGTCAGCTTTCGTGTATGTGTTGCATCAACGTTTCAGCTTATGCAAAAGTGTAGTAGCGCATATGCGAAAGTGGGGATGCTGGCATATAGCGCGTTAGTTGCTCTGTAGTCATGCGTTGTTGGTGGGTCACTGGCGGTGCATGACGAAGGATGTCAGCTTTCGTGTATGTGTTGCATCAACGTTTCAGCTTATGCAAAAGTGTAGTAGCGCATATGCGAAAGTGGGGATGCTGGCATATAGCGCGTTAGTTGCTCTGTAGTCATGCGTTGTTGGTGGGTCACTGGCGGTGCATGACGAAGGATGTCAGCTTTCGTGTATGTGTTGCATCAACGTTTCAGCTTATGCAAAAGTGTAGTAGCGCATATGCGAAAGTGGGGATGCTGGCATATAGCGCGTTAGTTGCTCTGTAGTCATGCGTTGTTGGTGGGTCACTGGCGGTGCATGACGAAGGATGTCAGCTTTCGTGTATGTGTTGCATCAACGTTTCAGCTTATGCAAAAGTGTAGTAGCGCATATGCGAAAGTGGGGATGCTGGCATATAGCGCGTTAGTTGCTCTGTAGTCATGCGTTGTTGGTGGGTCACTGGCGGTGCATGACGAAGGATGTCAGCTTTCGTGTATGTGTTGCATCAACGTTTCAGCTTATGCAAAAGTGTAGTAGCGCATATGCGAAAGTGGGGATGCTGGCATATAGCGCGTTAGTTGCTCTGTAGTCATGCGTTGTTGGTGGGTCACTGGCGGTGCATGACGAAGGATGTCAGCTTTCGTGTATGTGTTGCATCAACGTTTCAGCTTATGCAAAAGTGTAGTAGCGCATATGCGAAAGTGGGGATGCTGGCATATAGCGCGTTAGTTGCTCTCTAGTCATGCGTTGTTGGTGGATCACTGGCGGTGCATGACGAAGGATGTCAGCTTTCGTGTATGTGTTGCATCAACGTTTCAGCTTATGCAAAAGTGTAGTAGCGCATATGCGAAAGTGGGGATGCTGGCATATAGCGCGTTAGTTGCTCTGTAGTCATGCGTTGTTGGTGGGTCACTGGCGGTGCATGACGAAGGATGTCAGCTTTCGTGTATGTGTTGCATCAACGTTTCAGCTTATGCAAAAGTGTAGTAGCGCATATGCGAAAGTGGGGATGCTGGCATATAGCGCGTTAGTTGCTCTGTAGTCATGCGTTGTTGGTGGGTCACTGGCGGTGCATGACGAAGGATGTCAGCTTTCGTGTATGTGTTGCATCAACGTTTCAGCTTATGCAAAAGTGTAGTAGCGCATATGCGAAAGTGGGGATGCTGGCATATAGCGCGTTAGTTGCTCTGTAGTCATGCGTTGTTGGTGGGTCACTGGCGGTGCATGACGAAGGATGTCAGCTTTCGTGTATGTGTTGCATCAACGTTTCAGCTTATGCAAAAGTGTAGTAGCGCATATGCGAAAGTGGGGATGCTGGCATATAGCGCGTTAGTTGCTCTGTAGTCATGCGTTGTTGGTGGGTCACTGGCGGTGCATGACGAAGGATGTCAGCTTTCGTGTATGTGTTGCATCAACGTTTCTGCTTATGCAAAAGTGTAGTAGCGCATATGCGAAAGTGGGGATGCTGGCATATAGCGCGTTAGTTGCTCTGTAGTCATGCGTTGTTGGTGGGTCACTGGCGGTGCATGACGAAGGATGTCAG
>JASANF010017558.1:0-28296 GCA_030248245.1 Trissonchulus sp. WLG1_4
GCTGCCACCCTATACGTAGGCTCCCGTAGGCTGAAAATGTATACTGAGCGAAAAAAGTAGACGAGATATGACCGCTTTCCTTTAAAAAATACTGGCTACGCCCCCGGTTTAAATCATGGTTTTTAAAAACGAACGTGGTGAAATCCACCATTACAGTTTGTATTTTCATTTTAGGGATGTTGAATATAAAACAGTCGTAACAAGTACAACTATCAGAAACGTAAGCTTCTGTGACATTACATTTTTTGTATCTTGTGATTTTTCTTTTTTATCTTCTTTATAGGTTACGTGTTCTGGATAGTATTGTACTTTGGCAACTAATAGCTTCTTAATTAATATTCGTTCATTCTTTCTATGTTCTAGGTGTCTGAAACTCACAGCGTTTTGTACAAAGTAAGGGTTTACGACTTTACAACATATAATGATCAGTTAGAGCTAATTGAAAAATACAACTGAATTATGTGTTGCCTCCAATAACCTATTAAGCATTTACCACTTTACCAATTATAACAGTAAGTATGGGTCGACCATTCCTACCATCACCTACCACCTTTCATACAACCAATTAACATAACATGATCGTGATTTGATTGCTTGATCAACATGTAAAATGAACTCGTATCGTGCAGTTAATTAATAGGGCATTCGCGATACAATGAAAAATGTAGGTTAAACACAAAACTGTTGTGCTGAACTCTAATTGACTACAGAACTACGGGATTCAAATTTTGTCCTTCTAAGAAGGAACTATTGTTTGAAATTAACTGCTCATAGCGTTTAACGCTACTGAGCAGGCTGCATAGCCAGTATGTTTTACGTGTATTTTCAGCTTGGGAGCTGCCTGTTGATTTTTGTACTGCATATACAAAAAGATGGATAATCGATGTACACTGCTGTAACAATGTACTTTTTCAAAATCGGCACCGGGATGTTTCACCAGCAGTATATAAGAGTCATTAGAAAACAGTGTTTATCGCTTCTTGTTCTTCAAGCTCGTCTTTTCAGCTCAGATCAAAGTGTCACTTTTGAGCCGAATGGCTCGTGCAGCGGGATGCTTAACATCCTGCAGCACTTTTTTGTAATTACTTACGTACTTAGATTAAGTTAGAATAAGCTAGTTATAAAGTAGAGTAAGATACGAAGTACATAGGTATAGCAGCTTACGGTAAGTATGGAATTGAGGAGACTAATTCATTTAAACCTGAAAGGTAGACACTCGGGAAGGAACCTTGCCCCTTTTGGGGCCTCTTTGTTAGGTTGGTTCAAAATAGCGCTACTTTTTACCAATATATATTTTCTAAACAGCTTTTCTTTTAGGTGCTCCTTTGCCATGGTTCATGTTTATTTAACCCAACCCTTTTATGACAATCTTGAGGAGTATCTTATTAAAACAGTAAGCGACAAACCTTTAAGGGTGGATTTCACGAAGGTGGTTTTACTAAACCATGGTTTTACGTACGTTTTTACATAATTTGTACATAATTTCATTACGAAATATCGCCTGATTCGTTACGAATTTGGTCGGGTTTTCTTAAACCATGGTTTTAGCTCAGTTGAAGTTTCAAACCTGCAGCACAGCAGGTCTCTGTTTTGCTGAAATTTCAACTGAGCTAGAACCATGGTTTAAGAAAATCTCTACGAAATTTGTAACGAATAGGGCGTATTTCGTAATGAAATTAAAAGTGCAAAGTGGTGAAAAAACATACGTAAACGCATGGTTTTATAAAATTACCTTTGTGACATCCACCCTAATAACTATTTTTGCAAACTATATTTAAAACAACTATAAAAATGTAATATAGTAATGTTTCCATTTAGCTAACTATTGAATAAATAAAAAAAATATTTTACCTTTCACGGTCTATTAATATCTTAGTTGTCAAACTTCACATATTAAACAGTCTCATTACTAATTAAAAAACTGTATACATTCTTAACACTACATCCAAATGCTGTGTCCCGCTAACCGTGCGTAGCGGGCTGTTAGTTCCCGAGTTTAGTATAAAAACCATAAGGTAACCGTGAACCGTGCATTCAAATTTGAATGACCGTTACCGAAACGGTGGACCTCATGGGATCCACTGTGGCTCTACCGAAACAGTTGCTGCCCTGATGGGACGCAGGTGTTGTCAGTTAATCAAAACTGTAGTTTTGAGGGCCGGTTACCACTAGGCAGAAATGAGAAAAAAAGGAAGAAAAAATTAAGCCTTATTTTAGAAATAAAGGGACGTTTCCACTGTAGCAATAACCTTTTGTTATGTCATCAATAACAAACCTTATTTCTAAAATAACAAGTTTAAGTTATTCAACTTAAGAAATAATTTATTATTATTTTTGAAATGGGCTGGAGCGCGCGAAGCTAAGTCACGCCTTCTCTCTGCTAATTGGGCAATTAAAAGATCTAAAAAGATTGTATGTACGTGCTGCTGCGTATGTACGTACGTTGCAGTTCCCCGCCTAGTTTATCCAATAGCCAATCAAATAACCGCTTGAAATGTGGTCGGGCCAAGGTGGAGTTAGTTCTTCTTTTTTCTGCACTGTAACGCCTAAGGCTTTATTTATTATACCTATTTCTTGTTTCTGCCCATTATTCCTAATTTCTACTTCTTATTTCTAGTTTCAGTATAGTGAGAACCGGGCCTAACGAAACTGCTATTCTCCCATGGTACACAATCATTCAAATGTTCTAACACTTTAAACAACACGAACAAAAAATTATTTTAATATACCCTACTTTATATTTGGGCATAAGTAGCATTTATTTAGATTCAAAAAATTCAACGAACAAAATTTTAAAGAGCAATAATTACGTTAATTCGTTGTTTTTTCCAGCCTCAGCAGCTCTACAACAACATGCCAGAAAGCTTACTTGTGTTGCTGTGGACCGGCCAAACGATGTTTGCTGTATTTATAACCGCCACACAAGCGCTTTCACACTGTCTACAAATACTATCCAAACTGAAGCTGTGAACTGCTAAATGATAATTGCGAACTGAAGTACTAGAAGCTACAGCCTCTAAGTTTGGATATTACTCGAATGTTTTGATTTTAGTACACAGTACAGGGTTACCAACACAGATGTACATGGGGGTCTGGGAGGGGGGCGCGCCCCACCCCCCAGATTTGAGATAGCGGGAGAAGCCCCCCTCAGATTTTGACCCACCAGGACGAGGGCCCCTCCGTGATGCTGAAAGAAAGGTGCCCGAACACTTAGAAATTTAAAAGATCGCTGTAAAATGCTTCAAAATTAGTAAAAAACGAAAAAATTCCAAAAATAGCAAAATTTTGACAAAATTTCCTCTTTTTTGGCAGAAATTCAAGATTTTGGCGTTTTTGTTCGCTCAAGCCCCCGAGAAGTCGGGACAAGCCCCACCTAATATTTCGAAAATTTTGGGAACAAGCCTAACAGACCAAGACCCCGTGTACATGTATGGTTACCGATATAATAAAAAAATCCAAAAAATCTAATCCTCTAATTCAATTTTGTCATCAGGTCAACTTCAACTCGTGTCGGCGATCTATTCTTGGACTCAGTTGCGTATTGTCCTGAGAAATGTTTGATCAGGCATTAAATACTCACGTCATAGTGAAATTGGAACGCTTGAGACTTGTCTCCTTCTCTATCGTACAATTCTCCAAGCTTCGCGAGTAACCCCGGATCAAAAGGTGACATGCTCTGGGCCATACTGTACCTGAAAAAAATTATAACGATCAATTAACTCTACCTGACCACTTTTGGTAATATATTGTTATTTTGCTTTGTCTTATGCCCGCTTCCCACTGCGGTTTAAGGTTTAAGGTTTATGGTTTAAGGTTTAAGGTTTAAGGTTTAGCGTTTTATTCACACTGCGGGTTTAAGGTTTAGCGAACGCATGTTGGTGGGCGGAGCTATAATTTCAGCCAATAGAACGCTTGCCCGCCAAAAAGTGTATATTTAGGCGGGAAAATGACAAATTTGAATTTAAAACTGTTTATAGGGGGTGTCAAGCAAGCTAACACGTTCCAACAGCCAATGTTTGATCTATTTTGAGTACAAAAACTTCAAGTACATTTAATCTATGTACATAAAAAATAAATTCGGTATTCAAATATACATAGTGTACGTATTGTATTAGTGCACTTGCCGGTATGCTGAGCTCTTTTCCAGTAGAATTCGTATTGATGCCCCCTACGCCAAAAAATCCTAATACAGTGCGCGTCGCAGTAAGGGAACTAGCCCAAACAATGTGGAGTTTGAAAACAATTCACACGGTGAATGGCATTGCTATTTACGCGATGCTGCATACTGATTGGTTAAATGCAGAAGCTCCGCCTACAAGTCGCCGCTGATTGGCTGAATCCTTAAACCTTAAACCAAAAAGTTGAAATTTTTCAACTGCGTTAAACCTTAAACCTTAAACCATAAACCTTAAACCTTAAACCTTAAACCTTAAACCATAAACCTTAAGCCTACGCAGTGGGAATGTGCAATATGCTTATCTCATGTTCTACGTTAAACCTTAAACCTTAAACCTTAAACCTTAAACCTGCAGTGGGAAGCGGGCATTAGACTGTTTTAATGGGTAAGGCCTTAGACTGTTGATTTTTAACATGAGCTGTAGGCAATATTGTGATGTCTAAGCGCCATCGGACATGGAGATACGACGTTGATATTATTTGGTAGTGTAGGTATTGGCGCAACAAACTAAATACAACCAAATTAGTTCAAAAACACTTGCGTACCATTCCAAAGCTGCATGAATGTCTTCTAAGCTTTCATATCTAGAATAATCAATTGGGTCAATCAATCATTTGTTTGCTTCTACTTGATTTTTGTTTGAATAGGCTTGTAGCATTTGTTTAGTTGCTATCGACCGATTGATGCACGTTTAGAATCATAATTAGTTTTTTTGGTAGCATAAAAAGTAAAATGTTGTCCTGTTCTGTACTCTTGGTAATGGTAACATTTAGAATGGTGGATGGATGGCCTGCTCTGGCTTGTTGATGTAATTTTCTGGTTACAACTCGAGAAACATCTGTGAATTTTCTTAACATTCAGCTCATCGCTTGTGCTATACTTTTTACAAATTGCAGGAAAAATCTGGCAAAACATATCGTCGGTTGCAACTGTCCTGATTTTGCAACCGAGACAATACATATAACCGTCAACCGATACAAACCACCCTGGTTTTTTTCTTTTCTAGAATACCCCTCTATATCATTCTCAGAATCAAACTGATTAAAAAAAGTATATATAGTCAAGCCAGTAGCCTTTAGTTTAGTTCTTACATGTTTCCAATTTGATACATGACTTGGACATTGTGTCGCAAAATAACGTGCAATTTTCCAAAGCAGTCCAGCGCCTCTTCCATGCGTTGTAGTCGTTTACACGCAAGCCCTAAAAGCATATTGTAGATATTAGGATATACACTACTATACTGTCGGTTCTGCTGTCTATAATGTACTTGGATTCTGTAGGTAGATTGGTTGTGCAAAGTAACATTTATCATTCTGTCAGTGCCAAGGTGTTGCAGTGGTAAGAAGCTAGCTGCTCTGCTCAGATACTAACACATTGGAGCAGCCAAATATAAGGGGAACATGTTGAATCCAAACTACCAAATGAAGTTTAATGAACCTTTAAACAGATCAGAATCTATTACAAATGTACAGCTGTTTCTTTCGAATGTTTATGCTACTGTACTCTCTTTGCTGTTGCATATGTATGTGTTAGCAGTGCAATAATTAGTAGTAGTAATGTATTATAGTAGTACAGTAGTATATAATCAGTAATCACCCATATTATACAGAGCTTCGACACACGATGACTCAGTATTTAGAGCCTCGCGGTAGTAATCTATGGCTTTCTCGAATTCGTTTAGAGCATAGGACACATTTCCTCTGTTAACCATTGCACCAGAACTGTAGCGGTCGGCCTGTATAGCTTGCTCAGAGTATTTCACTGCTTCGTCATAGTTACATTGCTAAACATTAAAAGTAAACGTGTTTGAGGCAGTATATATAGAATTTATGGTCAATTTAATAGTCGATAGTTCGATAGTATTAGTAGACAATAGTTTTTTGACTGATACTGAGCTGTTAGATCCAAACCTGTCAGAGAAAATACATAAATAGATATATACGTCTCATCTAACTTATATTTATATCAGTGTAGATAGTCACTAGAGTAATATAGTAGTATATTAACTAGTAATTAATAGATTAATCACTGTCGAATTTTAAGGCACCACGGTTTACGCATTAGTGGCGTGGCATAAGGTCGCGGTTCCGTTTTAGGAATTTTCTTACGCAAGATTGCATAAGGCATTTTTTGCAAGGTGAATGGTAAGGAAGAATGAAATTGCCTAAGATTTTTATGAAACATGACCTAAAATTCTTTAGGATGTACCGCTTTTTAATCAGTCATGAATTTTCATGTTAGAACTGGCTAAATATTGGTTTAATAGTTTAGCGAGCCAAAATGTACCAAGCTTGTCTTACGTTCAAACGTTGAAACTTTAAGCCAAATCACAAACGCTTAGGTATTTTTGGTGTAATTTATTATCATTTTAGTCTGTAGGTAAATGATCTGTCGAAAAAACGGGTTCACAAGAAAAAAGTTTTGGAAAGTACGCTCTTAGCCAAACTCAGATAGTAAAAGAGTCACACGTTTACGTTTTGTCTAACCGTTGTGTTTATAACACAGCATTATTTGTTTGCGATTCAGTTGTTTTTCCTGTTGTGCCACAGCACAACAGGTCTTTAATTTTGATTCTGGGGGTAGTTTCAGAAACTTTACATAAGTCTTTACATAAAGTATTACATAAATTGAATTTATGGGAGAACTTATGAGAAGGTTACGAGTGGTACATAAAGTGTTTCAGAAGTCTTCACATAACCTTCCCATAAGTTCTCCCATAAAGTTCTCACATAAAATTATATGCTCTCGCTGAAAACCGCATGGAATGCTCACGCACACGCGCTCGCACAATTAGATGCCTAGCAGCACGATCACAGCTTTGATTTTCGTACTGAGGGTGTGCTCGTTTAAAATCTCAATTTAAAAAGTAATGAATAGGTTCGTTAGTCGATTTAATTATTCAAGCGCATAACAGTTACCCTCATACCTGCTGCTGTCGTTTTATAGTAAAATCTTAAAATCAGATTTTTCAGAAAAGTTCAATAAAGTTTTAAAAAATAAATTCCCTAAACTATGCCACTTTATGCTCTACCCAGCGAACCAGTTTTCATGCTTTTTTTGAGGTTTGTACCAATTATTTAGCTCAAAGGTGAGTTATGTGTGCCCTCACGTTCTCCTAAATTTATGAGAAAACTCGGCACCCACATTTAGCATTTTATGAGTAGCCTGAAGTCTTTACATAAATTTATGTAGTAATTATCAGGCTACCCATAAATTTAGGTGGGAAACATAAATTTATGATAGAACATGAGGTGATCCAGAAGTTATGTCACGCTTCTGAAACACCTATAACGATATGTAAGACTTTATGGGACCAATAAGACTTATGTGAAGTTTCTGAAACGACCCCCTGGACATTAACACTAAGCTTGTGTTCTATTTGTTGTCAGTTGGTTTGTGTAACCTGTGCGTTAGTTCAACAACGTCGGCGTCACATGTGTTTTGCATAAGTTCCTACGTTAATTCTGATGGCTTCAGTGTTAAATTACAAGAGCTGGCGGAAACTCATTTATGTGCAATGCCAGTCATGGAATGCAAAAAATTATATCCGGGACGGAATCAAACACTCGGGCACCTAATCTAAACTAAAAATCGCTACCATCTATGCCATCCGAGTCTTAAATGGCATGGAGTAAAATTATTTGTAGCAAACATCATGGATTTTGACAGTTTGAGGATTTGTATGATCATCTACCCTTACTCAACAGAAATTGTGAAGTTAGAATTTAGGAAAGTATTTTTACAACAAGTAGGTCTGTTAACATTAAAATTGGACGAAACCAAATTAGCATCAGATTTCATGTAGATTTCACTAGAAACAAGATTGTATCTGTTGTTCATCATGGCCGAAATAGCTCAGATGGGAGATCGTTAGATTGATGATCTAAACGTCATTGGTTCGATCCTGAGTTTCGGCAGCATTTTTTCCTGTTGTGCCACAGCACAACAGGTCTTAATTTTGATTCTGGCGTTATAACGCTAAACTGTGCAAAAAGTTTGTGTGTATGCATGTTTTACTTCTACTCAAGTGTGTATGAGCGTGTGTCACCTAGAATTACAGTGTTAAATTACTCAGTTACTCAGCTCAGTCAGTAGAACACAGCTTCAGTGCAATGCTACGCTGATTCGAAAAAAAGATATCTCGTGGATGGAATCGAACCGCCAGTCTCCAGATTTATAATCCAAAGCCCTGCCGTCTAAGCTAACCGGTTCGTATCAATTACTCCCAATAACTGAGTGAGTTTATTCGAACAGTGCGCAGACTCTTGCTGTCAGTAAATTCATACTCATAATATGTAACTCAGCAAACGTTGTTACACGAAACTTCTTTCAACATTAATTCCAAAATACATTGATTAACAAATTGATTATCGATGAAACATAATCTTAATTAGGCTGACACAATTTATGTTACGTTTTTAATCATCAGCACCAGTTGTCATGTTAACTAGGGCCGATTCCTTTACCGGATTAAACGGACTGGACTTATTTTAGTCCGAGGTTTTGGAATGGCAAATCAGGTTAAACCGACTAAACCAGTTAAAATAAGTCAGCGGCTTAATTTTAGTCTGACTCCGTTCCAAAACTACTACTGGACTAAACGGATTCAACATATACGCTTAACATTAGCGTGCATATATAGTTAAGTCCGATTAAAAAGCAGCGCGCTAAAAGTTAAGTCCTTTTAATCCGGAGGTTTTGGAATGGCCTTTTTCAGCATAATTTTTAAACCGTTTAGTCCGATTATAATTAACCCTTTAATCAGGTAAAGGAATAGGCCTTGAAGAATTGTTAAGCCGGAATAGCTCGGGTGAGAGTGCGTTAGACTAAATACCTAAAGGTACCTGGTTCGATTTAGGGTTTCGGAAAATTTTGTATGTTCGTGCTAAGTTTGCTTATTTTTAACAAGTTTGTCTTTTGCGCTATATTTATTCCACATTAACTTTATACTATATACAATTTTACATTTTACGGAATTTATGTTTCGCTATTTAATCAACCCTAACCTGTAGTCCTTTCCTTTATGTAGCTTATGAACGCAATGCAGTTTCGAATTTACTGGCTATTTTTTTCAGTTTGTTTGTTTCATTTGGAATATACCTGGACACCATGATTGAGTTGAGAAACCTAAACTTATACTTAACAAACAATTCACAAACAAACAATAATATATGAAATAAACAAATTCAGCAGATGCAGTTCATGAATTTTTAGTTATTAATTTAAGAATCAATATAATTACAGGTGACGTTAAATGTTTCCTCTGGAATACTGACACTCAGGCTTCACAATGTAACGACTCCTCACTCAGCATAAAATTTGTTCTAATACAATTAAGTTCAACCTTTAGCATTACATTACACAAATTGTTGAAAGAAAAGACTACATCAATCTTTTGCATACTCATTTTAGCGTATGATAATTAATTGCTGCACAACAGGTTTTAGCTGACCTACAGGTCAGCTTACTTCAAAGTAATGCTTAATACTTACTGAAGGTTTTGCCGCAGATTGGGCTTGTTAATAATTAGTTTTGCCAATTATTGGAGCTTTCACCAGTTAAACTAATTCATTTATTATTTTTATAGGTACAGGTATACCGTATAGATACCGCTGCACAACAGGTTTTAACTGACCTCTGGTCAGTTTACTTGAAAAAGAATGCTTGATACTTGCTGAAACTTTTGCCGCAGATTGGGCTTGTTACGTTAAACATTTGAAAAAATGTCACTTACTAGAAACCGTATGAACGATAAATTATTAGAAGCCGCACTGGCAACTTTGCTGTCTTTTTTTTCGAAAACCTTCAGTGCTTCTTCTGCCTAAAATGCAAAGTAAAAAGGTAACAATCAGCTAATTAATAAATGTCGAGGGATTTAGCTAACTAAATCTGGGGTAAATTCGAATATTTACAGTGTCTGCTCTTTTGATAGTTTTAGACTAAAGACCCGACATTGCTTCCAGACTCTGGAAATGGGATCATAAGCGTCTAATATATAATATTTTAATTCTGTTGTGGTTTGGCCGGAATAAACACATACCTACTTTTTTCTTCCATTTTCAGCCAGAGTTTATAGGAAGACAAGAAAACACGTGCATATTTAGGGTTGCGAATATATATCTACTGTGGCAGTAATTTTCTCAACTATAAGGTGCTGTGTTCAGTATTAAATTATTTCATGCCTTAATTACGGTTAAATAGTGCGTGGTACTTACAGCACCGACATCTCGTTGACGGAGGTATTGTATTGCTTTATTAATTTCTAGATCACTCGCCAAGTCTGTGTAGAGAGACTGCTTTATTTGATCCACACACCTGTAAAAAGTTTTACCTTACAATTTTGGTCAACATTTATTAACATAATTAATATCGGTTGACAGATAATGTTGAAAAATTCAGTCGTACTCTGCTCTCAGTCTCACAGAATAGAATTTGTAAACATAAGGCCTCGATTGATGCCTTGTTATCATTATTGGGTACATTTTGAGAAGTTGAATACTTAGTTCTCTCGTTAATAAAAAGGCATTTTCCTGCCATTACAGTACGTATGTAGTAGATGCTACAATAAGAGTAGGTATAAATATATCTATGCAGTTTTTAGATTTAAAAAAGTCAGAACACTATATTACTATATCACTATATTTTAACCGTACAAATAATTATTTAAATTTTCTGGTTGATAGCATTTATATAACAGTTGTGATAGTTTTCAATTATTCAATAAGATGGAAAAAATGACCGTACATGTTAGCCTGAAAATCAAGTGCTATTGTAATATTGTTATGAAAACAAAATACCAGGCATATCCTTCAGAAAATGATGCCGCAACATTTGGTGAGATAATTCTCGCCGCGGTCAGGATGGTTCGCTCAGCTTCTTGCCTCCTGAAAAATAGTTGTAGACAAACTGGTTATATCACATCGACTAGATTCCATTCTTTAATAGACCAAGGAATAAAACTTTTCGTCTTTCGTATTGTTGAACAGACTTTAAATTTCGATTTGTTTTAAAAGTAGAAAAGATCGGGAGTTATCGGAAAGTTGTTAGCTTATATGGGCAACTGCGGAAATTTTGGGGAGTGAAGGTTTTTCATTGATTGAAAAGAGAGCTGGGTTCGCTTTTGGGGGATGAATGAAAATCTATCTGGGCCAAAAAATTAGTCTGGGAGGTGGGAGTTCTGGTCATGGGGGGAAACCTGGAACCTTCCAATCCCCACATGGAAATGTTAATGACTGGTAACCCGATTTGTGTTTGTTCGATAGGTACTTATCCGGCGTAAGTGTCGCTATTTTAAGAGATTTTTTGTTGCTGTAAGCCTGTAGTACTGTTTTTGCCATTAAAGTAAGTCGAAGTGGGAGTACAGATGGTTCTATACCTGCCGTCTTGATAGCAATAATTGCTTGCATTTATGATTGATTGAAAGTATTTGCTTACTTTTTGCGTTCCCACTGATTCAGGGCATCGTTTCTCACGACCTGAGCAATCATGAGATCATGAGGATCGTTCTGAAAAGAAAGCTGTATTCCTGCATTGATCTTTTTTCTATCAGGGCTCGCGTTAGAAAAATTATACCGAGCATTTTAGTGAAATAAAAAAATTTATAATTCCCAATTTGTAATTGTAAGCACATGTCTAATACATATTATCAAGAGTACATAATAGCAAGAGTATGACACTCTCCCTATTATGCCGTGCAGCGCGCGTCCAATGCAAAACGTGAAATAGGCCTTTTATGTACGGTTTTGAGGGGGGTACCCCCCTTTTATTTCAAAACACTGAGAAAGACGTTGCGCTACCCCTCCCCCTCAGTTCAGTACCCCGTCTTCAGTTGAGGGGGGGTACCCCCTCGCAACTGAAGACGGGTACTGAACTGAGGGGGGGGGGTACCCCCCCTCAACTGAAGACCTACCCCCCTCTTAAAATGATACCTCGTACTCAACTGAGGGGGGTGCCCCCCCTCAAAACCGTACATAAACAGGCTATTTCGCGCTCCGCCTTGGATGCGCGCTGCAAGGCATAATAGGGAGAGTGTCATACTCTTCCTATTATGTACTCTTGATATTATGTACCACATGAGAAATATCATAGGTATATATATGATGACGAATAAAGTTATTTATTTGAATAAGCTAGACACTTAGACTAATATTATCATTTCGACATATATATGTTGTAATCAACCGATTAATATCTAACCAATGACGTATTGACGGCAATTTACAGGATTCTTTTTATTTTTTTATTTATTCAAAAATTTATTTGTTTGTCTCGTACAGAGTTAAAACCTGTTTCACTGGTATGAATAGTACAAAGTAGGGAAGAGTAAGACTCTGACACTCTTCTCTATTCTAGCTAATCGGCAGGAACGATGCTCTTTCCCCAAAAGTCCTTGAACGTCTTGACTCCAAGGGGGGTAACCGTACTCCCTCAAATCAGTGAATAGGGATGTGGCTTAGAGGCCTGCATCACGGCCCGCGGCCCGGCCCGGCCCGGCCCGGCCCGGCCCGGCCCGCGGGCCGGGCCGGGCCGGGCCTGGCTCAATAGCCAACGGGCCGGGCCGGGCCGCGGGCCGAAAGCTGACGGGCCGGGCCGGGCCACGGGCCTGACTTCGCGGACAAATAATTTCTGATACGTCTCCAGTTGACGAAATTGAGCCTAAAAATCAAAAAATTCTCTATGTTTTGCTGGGGGCTGCCGCCCCCAGACCCCTGCGACTCTGTGGGTTAATATTCCTTGTTATTATTTTTCAGCAAAGCTAATGCATGTACACACGAGTACATTATGCTGCATCTACTGGTGTGACGTTCCCACTTCCCACCTTTTGTTTTAATTTTTCTGAGATGCGTCTCCAGTTGACCAAATTCAGTCTAAAAATTGAAAAAATCTCCAATTTTATCTCTATGGGCTGCCGCCCCCAGACCCGTACGGCCTGCAACTTGGTTGCTTAGTGGTCTTGTGTTTCTAATGCTAAAGTGTTAAAATTGCTAAAAAGTGCATTTTAACCCATTACAAAGAAATGGTAAGGTCATTCCCCCACATTTTTTCTGGGTACGCCATTGGTACGAGTAACACTATTTGAAAATGCAATATGAGGAGTCTACGGACAACTGACCTTTTTTCCTGCCAACGGGCCGGGCCGGGCCGGGCCGACAGACGACTCTGAACGGGCCGGGCCGGGCCGGGCCTGAAAATGGTCCTAACGGGCCGGGCCGGGCCGGGCCGACGACGGAAGGCAACGGGCCGGGCCGGGCCACGGGCCGAAAAAATAGGCCCGTGCAGGCCTCTAAGTGGCTTGAGTTCAGGGGCGGTTTGGTACACCCATTCGTTTCAGCACACTGCCAGCTCACGGTGGCAGTGTGCTGAACGGCCGGACCATTGTTCTGGCTGATTAGCTAGAATAGGGAAGAGTGTCGTATTGTTACCTATACTGACTTATTACTACTTATTGTTATTACTACTTACTTATTGTTGCTCATGCGTATATGTACGGTGGGTTCAACGAAGCTCTTAAATACTTGATATAAGCAAAGATTCCGCACCTGGTCGACTATGTACTTATCATCTTCTTCGGCCTCGGGTGGTATTTCAAGCAACTTCAGAAAAGCTTCCTTCATTCGATCCTTATCTTCCAAGGTGTTGGCAGATAGTATCAGATTTAAACCCGTTCTATAATCTGGCTTCTCTTCCATGCAGTGATCGAATGTACTGACAGCATCGTCATAGCGACCCAAACGTACAAATGCTACTCCAATATTGTGTAGAATTTTGATCCTAAAATGTTACAAA
Source organism: Trissonchulus sp. WLG1_4 (assembly GCA_030248245.1). NCBI lineage: Eukaryota > Metazoa > Nematoda > Enoplea > Enoplida > Ironidae > Trissonchulus > Trissonchulus sp. WLG1_4. The sequence goes on from JASANF010017558.1 coordinate 13,964, forward strand.
CTTAGTTAATTAAAGATAGATAAACTCTATTATACAATTAGACCATCACTATTTATATGACTTCGCTTTTGTCAATAGTGCACATTTTTCTAACCGGGTTGTTTTGCAGAGCACCCACGCACAATTATTTTTTGTTATTTTTTAATTATATTTGAATAGTTTAGCTCCCTTTGCATTGGTAATCCTAATAAAAAATGGTATAAAATGACATTATTAGTTATAATCCAACCTTGCTCTTTTCTGAACCGTCGGGACCTGATCAAGTGCCATACGGTAGTATTTGATGGCTTTCCCGTAGTCTTTTTTTCGAAAATATATATTGCCAATGTTCACTTTAAGTCTTCCTGTAACATTGAGAGCATCAGGATTAATGTACAAGCAATCGTCTAATTTTTAATTTTGTGCACTTCTGCATTTTTTGCAAAATTGAATTGCCTGTTTTGTAATAGTTTCAATAATTAATTAGACATATATACGGCTATAAAAATGTGAAACAAAAGAACTTCCTTGGCCAAGATTTTAATGTTCAGTTAAAAGATTCAGGAGAATGAGAAGCAAACCTGCATTGCTGAAAGTTTTATTTTTGACGATAACTTGGTAGGTATTCAGAGCCTCATTGTACAGTCCGTTTGCAGTGTATTGGTGTGCCAAGTTGAACAGTACCTGAAATTTTATATGAGATTAATTTTTAAACAGAATCAGTATATTTATTAATAGTAACATATAGTAACGAAAGAAATATAACTATTTTCCATTTTGATAAATGTCAGTGACCAAGATTAAACACCAGTCCTCGTAGCAAACTAAATCGCGATCCACATTTATCGTCATCATAATTCCACTGATACACATTAGCAACGCTATGGGACCAATGCACGTTTTTTACCGTGAAAGTGAGATCTAAATTCATTTGGTCGACTAAATTCAACTGCTCCCGTAGTTTCACTACCGCTCTTTCACGTTTTCCGGCCTCCTTTGCTTTTTCCAAAGCCTGAAAAGGTTAACAAGAAATTTTCTTGCGTTAGATTCTTCTAAAGCCACTAAACAGGATCGCCAATTAAGTTTTTCTAAATTGCATTAAGAGTCTTGACACTTCTGTTCAGTTCTGGGGAGGGAGTGAGGTGGCTTTCTGGGAGTAGAAAATTCGAATGTTTTAAGCATGATTTTTACTTCGTGTAGCTTCTTTGATGTCTATCATGAGTCACCTTAAATGTTATAAGGTTTACCAGTTTGAATTCTCCCTTGGCGCAGGCAAATATGCTTTCCTGCAGATTTTCATTCACTTTTTGCTCCATAACGCGGCACTTTTCTTCGGGACTATAAAATACACAATGATTGTTTATTTTGTCAAGCGCAGTTTATATAGTTAGTTGACTGTATTGTAGTTTTTAGAGCCTTTATTTGGGCTAGATTAATTATATATATTGTCTACGACAACTTATTATAAATTTTGACAAAACTTTCAAATTTTACTTGTTATATATATATATATATATATATATATATATATATATATATATATATATATATATATATATATATATATATATATATATATATATAATATATATATTTACTATCCTATTAATAATGATAATGGAAGCATCGACTAGCTGTACCCTGAATCTGTCAACAGTCAATAAGAAGCGCCATTGCTTTTTATTTTTGTAATTTACAGTCTGTATGATTTTTAAGGAACGTAAATTGGAGTTATTTTTACTCCGCAAATCCTCCGCGACAGTAAACTGAAATAACTTTTGCTATGAACGTCGCAAAAAAGATTAATAACACTAGATAGACAATTTTTAGCGCTTTCCAATGATGTCACATGACTTCGCCACTTTCTGAAAATGGGTCTAAAATCGAAATGAAAAAAATGGCGTCCGTTCAACGTTACTTCACAGGGTCATGTGACCCATCATTTGAAAGCTCTGTTAATTTGCTGACTAATGACGCTTAAATTTTTATTGTACCACCACTGTATCAAAAGTTATGCCCCCTGAAAACTTTGACTAAAAAGGACTGACTATACAGATCACACCATATGTGATCAAATCTCCATGAAATTGCATTTGGGATAAAATTTTGAAATTTTTTGTAAATTTTAAAATGTAAAATAAAATAGACTCGCTTAAATAAAAGTCTGATCTGGTCGAACTAGTCTAAAGTAGACACACTAGACTTGTATTAGTTTGAAAAAGTTCATGATTTATTATTCATATGGTCAGTTTTATTTGTTGGTCTCTTTTAGCAAAAGCCCCTGACATATAGACTAAAATCCGTTGAAAGCCTGCCTAATTTGTATTTCTAATCAAAATTGAAGGCCGAAAAATATTTTCACCCTGTAAGTATTTCATACAACTCTGTCAATCAAATATGGTTCAAATTGAATTAACAAGTATAAATAGGAACGGCGTTGGCCAAGGAGCCTTACTTTTCTTCAACTTTAATTTCAGTTGCTGTTGGCAGACCAGCGTTGAGTGGGTCGAAATTGGCACCCTGGCCACCCCCTTGAGATGTATAGCCCGCTCCTCGAACTGCGGTCATCGGCCGTGCTGCACCTCCCTGCAATCATGATTGACTTATATTCCTTATTTGTTCAGTTGTTGAACTTGTATTATATTTGTAGTTTGTACAAATAAAATGTTTATTCGGTAAATTTACACTTTTTTATTTATTGATGCAATGTAATGAGAATTAGCTAAGATGATTTTTACCTAAATCGATTTAAATGAAGTTTTGCTCAAGCTCAAAGTGAAGTTGAACTTATTTGATGCAATTCACCGTTTATATAGTAGTTGTGTTTCGCAAACTGCAAAAAAGTTTCTTTGGAGAGTGGCAGAAAATTGTGTCAGTGGGTGCTCACACCCGACATCTACTAACTTGTGACGCAGTTCCCGGTCTAGCTGTTCCCATGGCTGTCCGTCCACGAGCCTAAACAAGTAATAAATGCTTGCAAAATTTGAGATGGGATGATGTTTATTGTGAATATGTGCCATGGGATGTTTCTTGCCACAATATGTGCCCTCATGTGAAATGGGCTTGAACATCCAAAATAGCGGCAGCGCAAGCGTTCACTCAATACTCACGCGCATTTTTGGCGGCAATGACATAGCTCTTGCAACCTCGTTATGTAGTTACTCGGTTGCAGCAAAATTAATTATTTGCAACCATATTAAGTAGCCAATCATAATACATGTCACCAATGAAATTGACAAGTAGGAATACGTAGATATTTTCGACTCAGTTTCTTCTAGTTTTGCTTCCATAAAAGATATACTGAAACTACAAGAGCTGCTGACGACAAAGAGTTGTGTTAATGAATCATGTGTTGTACTAAAACTTGCTAGATCGTGGATTGATCGGTGCTATAGCCTAAAAGATCGCTCTTTCGACAACTTATGTCCTGAGCTAGGCGAATTTTTTCTTACGAATTTTAAAACCCAACATCCTGGGTCGATGGTAACTAACGGGAGTACGAGCTTCAATCAGGGGGCTGATCAGTTTTCTAGACTTGGAAATTTATTTAATACATTAAACCGGGTCAAAAAACTTACAGCGGTGCCCATTCTGGCTGCGGTAGCTAATCGGTTACCACCGTACGCCGTTCCTGGACCACGAGTTGTCTAAATTAGAAAAGTAGAATGTTATTTGAAATAATTGCATAGGTAGGTACATGTTTTTAAATTGCTACCATTTTGTACGTATTATTAGGGCTTGGGGCTAGAGTAGGGTTGTCTTGATGTAGAAACTGCATCAAATAAAAACTAGTTTTGATGCGGTTTTGAGTTTTTGATGCAGCACATCAAATCAAATCAATTGTTTTAAAAAATATGGTACATCAAATCAAAACTATTTTTCCAGTCCTCGCATCAAATCAAATCAAATCAATTCAATTTTTCGCAGCTGACTGAACATCAAATCAAATCAAAACTATCCAAAATGGTTAGTTTTGATTCGGCTCTGATGCAGTTCTGATGCAGCGTGAGCTCCAGACAGCAGGTGCACGCTCTTCCACTCACTTAGGTGTTGGCTGGCAGATAGACCTCAGTTATGTATATATGCGGTGCTGTTCTTTTTTGTTACGCGGCCCCCTCGGGGGCCGCGTATATAGGTATGTATGATATTTAGATCTCTGAATCCTACATAATTTTGGGTGGGTTGAATTTCTAGTGTTAATTAACATTAAAAAGGCAGGTACTGTGCAAAAAAGTTCCCCGTTCGTCGGCGTAGGTACGACGAGCTTCATCCGTCGCTAAAAGTGAACAAGGTTCGTCGGAAAGTGACAAACAAAAATTTTTAAAAAAAGTGCTCCAAAACACATTTTCTACGTAAAAAAGTGAAAAATTGACAATTTTTTGTTCGTCACTTTCCGGCCACCGTTCGTCAGTTTTCGCGAAGCTTGTCGTACGCCGACGACCAGGGAACTTTTTTACTACACAGTACTTAGTACTGTTACACCCCAGTTCTCTCTACACAGCCTGTTTTTCTCAATCTCATAGGTAAATGAGTAAACTTCGAAATCGAAATCTAACAAAAGAAAATTATAAAGGGTAAGGGGATCGATGCACTTTTCGCACAACCATCTAGGCTCATCCGAGTTCAAATCTCGTTCAGGTTATTCTTTGCTTCATCATTTCAAAACTATATCTGTTGAATGTTTTCATAGGGCCTTTTCACAAATTTATATTAACTGGATTAGATTAACTTGATTAACTTCAGTAACTAAACATTAAATTGACGAAAGTTTATGAAGCTTTGCAGAATAACTAAACCAAGTAATCTCCATGTGCTTGCAAAATTTTATGAAATTACGTTAATCCAACGTTGAGTTACAAAGTTAATCTAGTTGATCTAATCCAGTTAATATATTTTGTGAAAAGGCCCATAGTTTACCGACAAGGCTTTGAAGCGACTTAGCCGTGGCGTAAAAGTTCGCAGAAACTACGTTCGGGATATGAAACTCATTTTCTCCTAAAATAATAAGTCTAACTGTTCAAGGGTCAGGGTTTTGGTATTGCTTGGGAATTTTGCCTTAATACTTAATACGTTTTACCAAGAGTGCATAATAGGGAAGAGTATGACACTCTTCCCTATCCTAGCTAATCGGCCCGGACGATGCTCCGGCCGAAATAGCTCTTTTACGCCTTCATTTCAGGGGGGTACCCCCCTCGAATCAAGACATGTCTTGATTTCAGGGGGGAACCCCCCCTCAAATCCGGGAAGTGTCTTGATTTCAGGGGGGGCACCCCCCTCGTTTCAGCACACTGCCAGCGCAAATTTGATGGTGTCTTGATTTCAGGGGGGGTGGGGTACCCCCCCCTCGTTTCAGCACACTGCCACGGTGGTGTCTTGATTTCAGGGTGGGGGTACGCCCCCTCGTTTCAGCACGTTACCAGCTCACCACAGAGTTCATGCTGGCAGTGTGCTGAAACGAGGGGGGGTACCCCCCCTGAAATCAAGACACCACCGAATTTGCGCTGGCAATGTGCTGAAACGAGGGGGGTACCCCCCCCCCCCCCTCTGAAATCAAGACACTTCCCCGATTTGAGGGGGTCCCCCCCTGAAATCAAGACATGTCTTGATTCGAGGGGGGGGTACACCCCCTTGAAATCAAGGCGTAAAAGGGCTATTTCGGCCGGAGCATCGTCCGGGCCGATTAGCTAGGATAGGGAAGAGTGTCATACTCTTCCCTATTATGTACTCTTGGTTTTACTTACCTTTTACCATTTACTTTTTACAATTTACACAAACAATTATACGCTTTTCACCTTTCACCACCAATTTTGATTGTTAGTATCTTCCTGCAATTTTAGTTCTGGCATGGCCTCCAGTCAAACTCAACCTGCTAAGGGGAAAGGAGGCCGACCTGGCTCGTCTAGCAGTGCCCTGTCGTGCTAATGATCTGATTGCGAATTTAAAGTCATTATTTTTGGTATAACACCGTAATTTAATATCGCATCAAAACTACATCAAAACTGCATCAAAATGCATCAAAACTAAAAACTAAATTTTTGTCACATAAAATCAATTGAAAATTTGGGTTCCCACATCAAATCAAATCAAATCAGTTGCTTCTCAGAATGGCTGCATCAAATCAAAACTAATTTTACAAACCCCACATCAAATCAAATTAGTTGAAAAAAGTCACATCAAAACAACCCCCTAGGCTAGAGTTTCAGAATAAAGCCTAGTTCATAGTAGTCCGGAAGTGTCCGTAGTTGTCCGTGTCCGAGTCTGTGTCCGTGTCCGGAAGGTTGTCCGTAGCGTTTGTCCGTGTCCGTGTCCGTAAGCAGCATTAATTCATACTTCTACGGACACGCTACGGACAGTGCGTATGCATATAAAATAAACGCCTATACATTCTGCAGCGTACCAAGCATGTGAGAAAGCAACTTTCAAAAAATCAATAAAAACGTTCTAAGCACACTAAAATGCAGCTACTGAGCTCATATTACGAATAATTTAATAAAATTTTGCAACCCGCGGAGGAATTTTATGTGTACGCAAACACACGTGACTAATAAAGCTTTTATTTGATTGGCTGGTTGCTTACGGACACGGACAAAAGTTGAACTGAATTCAACTTGTCTTACGGACATCCGGACAGCCTTTACGGACCATCTCGGACAACTTGTTACGGACATCCGGACAAGTGTGAATTGAAATACTCTTACGGACACGGACACGGACTCGGACACGGACAGCCCTTACGGACAACCATGAACCGGGCTTAAGCGTTTACTGTAAGCTAAAGTAAAAGTTTTGCCGGTTCGATACTTTTTGTTTCAAGACAGTAGAGCAATTAAGGCTTGTTGGCAAAGGAAGTAAGAACGACTTGTCAGTGAGCATTAAGCCCGGTTCATACTCGTCCTTAAGGACTGTCCTTGTCCCTAAGAAATGTCCCTGTCCCTATGCGGGTTTGATTCATACTTTTCTGGTGTCCTTTTCCTTTTCCCTGTCCCTAAGCTGCTTTTGATTCATACTTGTTCCTATGCAGCTTAGGGGCTGTCCTTAAGCAGCCATAAGGACTGTCCCTATGTCCCTAAGCAATGTTGAGCAATGTTCTACTTTTTCCTGTCCCTAAGCAACTCGGCCAATCAAAATACGGCAGTTACTACATGTGACACGAAGAACAGCCAATCACGGACTAACTCGACTACTAGTGAAAGATCGTTATTTTTATCGTTATTTTCGAATCGTTATTTTTGGGTTATTTAACACATTTTTGCGTGAAAAATACTTGGTTTTCAATTTTTATACCAACCTGAAATATCTTATAAGTTCATAAAGATATTCTAGTGTTCCAATTTCCATGTTTTGGAAGTCGAGTGGTTAAGGTTTTTGCTTTTCAACCAATGGATCAGAGTTCGAACCCAGTATTCGAAATTTTGGATTTTCTTTTTTTTCAGCCTATAAATAGGGTTGATAACTTTTTCAAGGTACTTTACACAAAACGCCGTTTATCCAATGACGTTTGAGCATTAGCTCATGTGAGAAAGACTATTCCCTTGTCCTCAAGGAGTATGAATCAATCACCTCTAAGGACAGGGACAAGGACATTCCCTATAGACCTTAGGGACACTTCTTAAGGACAGGGACAAAGCATGAGGACACAGAAACAAGGACACCTGGGGACAGGGAGTAGGGACAACGACAACGCTTAAGGACAGGGACAACGCTTAGGGACGAGTATGAACCAGGATTAGGAATGAACTTTTGTGAACTCTAGAACTTAAAAAGTCAAGAACTTCTGAAACTAATACGGACAGCAATTACAGCTTTCAGAGATATAGGACTTGAAAACTTTAAGGGGCGCTCCGGGAATCGGGAGTTACATCGAAAGTTGGCAAAAAAATTGATAAATGTCGAAATTTACTGTACATATATGTACTATGGCACAAAAGAACACAAATTTCAAATCACGTGATCATGTCACGTGACTCCTAGAGCACCAAACATGAGTAAGTTTTCGGCAAACGATAACTCTGCTTATACTGTGCGTATAGTTACACTTTATATACCAAAATGTAGCTTATGTGCTTCTCTAGTTGAACATTATTTTGGTTTTTAACATTTATGTCAGGTTTGGATAAAAACTGTCATTATGTGTTTTCGAAGTCGAACTCTGAGCAATAAAATTCATATAAAAACATTTCTAAGCTTTATTTTAAAAAACTAAAAAATTGTTCAACTGCGCAGAGCCTAAGGCTATAATTGTGAAAAATTTTGTAGAAAAATATCTTACCAGCATTTTATAATCGAATGCCGAAAAATTGGTTTTGTATTCACATAGCCTATATTTGAGTCTGTTGCTTCTGAAATTGGTTTATTGTGCAAGTTTTAAGCACAGAACGCAACAAAATTGTTTTAATTTTTAATTACAACTAATAAAATCTACGTACCGTCTGTTTGCAAAACCTCAAAAAGCGTTGATGCACTGGCTTACTTGTTGAATTTGTGTAAAAGTCGAATAAAATCAGTAAATTGTCCAATTTTTTCCAAATTTTTTGCTGTGGAGATATGCACGTCAAAACATCAGAAATAGTATTTTGGGAAACTTTCCTTCAAGAATGAGGTCATTTTAAATACGGTTTTTAAAAAATAAGGCCCAAATCCTTGATTCCCGGAGCGCCCCCTTAAGGAGGAAATGTTGAATCGCAAATATGGCAATATTTTTTGCCTGGTTGCAATTTTTTGGTAATATTAGCTTGAAATCGCTCAGTTTTGAGCTCGCGGATCAACAATTTTTGGATTCAGTTTTTCTTATAAAGATGGAAAGTTAATGACACGTCTTACCGGTCGTCGACCATGGCTAGTTTTCGCAACGGCTTGTTGAAACCCAGGGTCGTTAAGTAGTTGCTATAACAAAAATGTTCAATGTAATTTAATTTAAAATAGCGTTCGCACTTCGCACTCCATAATCCATATATACAATAAACGAATAGCAAGGGATGTTTATCTGGAACACTAAATTAGGTATATACTGATTTTATGCGCATTTGTGAGTAGTGTTTGTGACCGGCCGCAAAAGGCCGGCGCCGGCCGGCCGGCCGGCTAAAATCAGCCGGCCGGCCGGCCGGTACAAAACGGCCGGCCGGCCGGCCGGTTAAATACACCGGCCGGCCAACCAGATTCAACCGACTGACAAAATTAGGCCGGCATAACAATCCGGCAAGCTAAGTTTATGCCAAAATGACACTCTGGACTGGTTTTATCCAAAAATTCGGCCGCTCCTGAAGTTTTTCGCCGGCCCGGCCGCCGGCCGGCGGCTTTCGCGGCCGGTCACAAACTCTATCTATGAGTAGACATAAACGTCGACAAAGGTAAAGTTTGGTGTGATGTGATGCAAATTCAACTGCCGTTGCGTAGTGTTTGTGATTGTGACTAGAGTTCTTTCTTCAAGGAAATTTCGCGGGCTGAGCCCGAGCCGGGCCGACCTCTATGCTTGCGGTGCGGGCCGGGCCGCGGGCCGTGCCGGGCCGGTGGCGGGCGGGTCGGGCCGTGTCGCGGGCCGAGTCTAAAAAATGCCAAATGTTTCCAAAAAGCCAAAACTTATGAAAAATTCTAAAATACCACGACTATTACATATAAGCTAATTCACACACGTTAACACTCTGAATATGATAATACAGCAGATTATTTACGCGGAAACACGAAAAAATGCGTTGCGGGACGTTACGTGACAACTGGGGTCTGTTGCTCAATTTTACAAGTCCTACAATTGTACTAGGTATTTATTTGTAAGTGCAAAATCACGTGATTCGTTGTGAATTTATATGATGAGTGCGTAATGGATCACCTGATTTTGCACATACTATTGTTACAGGTTCTTCGTACTTGGTAGTTAGTTGGTAGGTATTTACTATCAGTTATCAGTTCTGTATGAATGAAGTTAGAGATCGGCCGGGGCCGGTGGCGGGCCGCGGGCCGACCGGGCCGACCGGGCCGGGCCGCCCCGGGCCGGCCCCGGCCCCCGCCCCAGCGCCCCCGCCCCGGCCCCGCCGCGGGCGCCCCCCCCCCGCCCCCCCCCCCCCCCGGGGCCGCGGCGGCCGGGCCCCGGCCCCGGGCCGCCCCCGCCGCCGGGGCCCCGGGGCCGGCCGGGCCGGGGGCGGCCGGCGGGGCCGCCGGGGCCGGCGCGCCCCCCGCGCCCGCCGCGCCGCGGGGGGCCGGCGGGGCCCGCGCGCCCCCCCCGGCCCGGGGGCGGGGGGGCCCCCCCCAAAAAAAAGACCCACACCCGCACACCCCGCTACCACACCCCTCTTTTTCTCATAAACAAACCCCGAACAACCAGGCCCGCGGCGGGCTTCTTACCTCACCTAAGTATACTTTCCCCAGGTGCGCTGCACAATCTATATACAAATTACCTATTTATTTTTTCTTTTCTTCTACCCCCCCCCCCTACACTAACTCTTTCTTCTCTTTCCTCCCTCCTTCCTTCTTTCCATATTATTCACGAGAGCTCGCGCTATCTTATCAAAGCAACAGCTGGGGAATAACACTGCTACTTTAAGGGGCAGCTTTGTGTTTGTAATGCAAAACGTTACAGTTGTATGTAAATTATTAGTGAGCTACAGTCGTCCTTGGACTTTAGCAGTCTTTATTACTGATCAAGCGAACCAGGGCCCACCGGGCCGACCGTGCCGGTCCCGGGCCGATTCCCGGCAAACAGCGGGCCGGCCACCGGGCCGACCGGGCCGACCGGGCCGACCGGCCCGACCGGGCCGGCCCCGGCCCGACCGGCCCGCCCCGGCCCGGGGCCGCGGGCACCGGGCCGGCCCCGGGCCGACCGGGCCGACCGGGCCGACCGGGCCGGCCCCGGGCCGACTGCAACGGCCCCGGGCCGGCCGGGGCCGGCCCGCGGCCACGCGGCCCGGGGCCGGCCGGGCCGACCCCGGGCCGGCCGGGCCGGCCCGGGGCCGGCCCGGTGAAATGGCTGCGGCCCCGGGCCGGCCCGGGGCCGACACTTGGCTTAGCGGCCGATCTCTAAATGAAGTGCAGTAGAATTTACCATTTGATTGGTTCGAGGCTGAAGCTCCACCCAGCGGCCCGGTCGGCCTGGCGGCCCGGTTGGCCCGGTCGGCCCGGTCGGCCCGGTCGGCCTGGTCGGCCCGGTCGGCCCGGCCGGCCCGGTCGGCCTGGTCGGCCCGGGGCCGGCCCGCTGCCACGCGGCCCCGGCCGGTGGCGGGCCGCGGGTCGCAGTGCAGCCGGGCCGGGCCCGGGCCGGGCCGTCTGATTAAGCGTCGGCCCCGGGCCGGCCCGGGGCCAGCCCGGCCCGGTCGGCCCGGTCGGCCCGGTCGGCCCGCGGCCTGCCACCGGCCCGGGCCGATCTCTAGTAGTTGGTAGGTATTTACTATCAGTTATCAGTTCTGTATGAATGAAGTGCAGTAGAATTTACCACCACTGATAGTTAATAACTGATACGTGATCTGATAATTGATAACGGTTAATTTACTGTATATATAACGGGCCTCTGGTTGAGGGGGCGGAGCGGACATGCGCCTTAAATTTGTAAAATTTTGCGTTTTTGTGAGTTGTAGACCCCAATCGTAGGAACAACCCCACCCGAATTGACCTTTATACTCACTTATCTGCAGCAGCAAAACTTTATTCGTGAATTGAAGATGATTGGTCTTATGAGACCCAACGTTGAAGATTACCTCTGTGTCAAGTATTGGATTGTAGTCGTTGAAGCCGGAATATAAATCATCTTCGCCCGCCAAGTGGACATTTTCAAGAGTCGGCATCGTGTGAAGTTTCATACGCGCTCAAACTAACTAAATCTCATCGTTGCTAGGTAACAAACATTCAAAAGAACTGCAAATCTTCAGCTTTGCCTACTGGTTTCACGTAAGGCTGGACAGGCTCATATTGAACGGACCGTGTACACGCATACAATTGCATACATACTCAGTTGGTGGGCTTTCATTTTGTTTAATCAGGATTACTATTCTATTTTTTAGCTAATTTTATTTTCTATTATTTTCTAATCGTGATTTTTTATATGTGTATAGTTCTTTGTTTGGCTTTGAGCAAAAATACCGAAAATCCCTTTTTGAATAAAAGATTTCGCAAAAAATAAAATTTGTGTTCCTCCTGCTTTTTTTGACAATATTTTGTTTTCAGTTACATGGCTTTTTCCTGCCGCCGCCTCAGCGGCGGCAGGTCTTTATACTGCTTTTTCTCCAAAGCTAGGCATCTAGCAACTAGCATGATTTACGTGTCGTAAGTTTTGTATGTGGGGTCATTTATTTTAAAAGTTGCTTATTAAACTTAAATAGGAATGTTACAATTGTATATTTTATATTATACACGACTATGTAAACTAACTTGCATTAAAATTAGTAAATTTTTTTCGGAAAACGTGCAATATTTAGTTTGACATTTCATGTTTTAAACATGGCTTTTTTGCAATAACTCCGCGCAATAACTTGTGGTAAGAACTTTGATAAACTTGTGGCGACAAGCTGCTTTAATAAAAGGAAACAACAAACTATTTTACTTGGTTTTGTTTGATAATAATGAATTTTTGGGGTTAAGGGGGTAATTGCGTTTTTAGGTGTTTTTTGGGAAGCCATAGCTCAGCGTTTACAAATTCAAATCGCAAGCAGTCTGTTGCATTAAGTAGACCCACGTTTTGCCTAAAATTATGCTGTATATTGAAAATCAGCCGTTGGTCATCTTTTTACGACAAGCATTTAAAAATTGGTCCAAGCATTTAAAAATTGGATCAAGTGCAGTTGGGGGGGGGGAAAAATAGTGGACCTATTTTTTGGAGTAGAGCACCTTGAGCGAAGCATTTTTTGTAATAGAACCCCTATCCATAAATTGGGATTTTCTGAGCTATGACCCCTTGAAAATTGCAATTTCAGTGTTTTTGGAAGTGAACGTAGGCCAAAGTTCGAAGCCAAAAATGGCTATAATCTTTGTTTTTGGATAGTTTTGAGTGCGTTATGATGTTTTATGGCATCGTCTAGGCTTAGTTGGCAGGATTCTCTAGGCTAAGCTAGCAGGATTTTTTCTGAAAATTTCGATTTTTTATTGCCTAAGCCTGAGCCTAAGCCTAAGCCTGAACCTAAGCCTAAGCCTAAGCCTGATACTAAGCCTAAGCCTAAGCCCCATACTAAGCCTAAGCCCTAAGCCTAAGCCTAAGCCCAAGCCTAAATTAAGGCCAAGTTTGAATTTTGTCAAAAATTGGACGTTTCTGGCGAATTTGGCCAATTTTTCGGCAGGAACCCGGTCAAAGAGCCTTTGTTTTGATTCTAAAAAATTGTAACCAACAATCTGACACCATTTTGACACGATTAGAACGGAAAAAACAAGAGCTTCGGAAAAAAATTGCGAAAACGTCCCTCACTGAAGGTTCAGATTTCGGGGGTCGTATCTCAGAAAATCCAAAAAATGAAATAGGGGTTCTTGAAGCAAAAATGCTTCCCCCAAGGTGCTCTACTCAAAAAAATAGGTCCACTATTTTTCCCCCCCCAACTGCATTTAACCCTAAAAATTGGTCCTTTCCAAAATTTAAGAAATTCAGATAAGATTATATCTCAAAAGTTTCTCAATCAATTTCGCTGAAAGTTTGCCAAAATATCTCCAAAGGTATTTGCAAACCTTTTTCAATGTTTTTACAAGCAGACTATGAATAAATAATGAGTTATTAAGCTTTTATCTCTATCTTAATGCTTATCAACGCATCAGCGATTATATACTAAAGTGTGTTACGCAGGGAATCTACGCGCTGATTGGCCAGTCACATGTTGCACAGAATGTCAACATGTAGCCTGAAAACGACCAGCGCATCTGCCTGTGCTAGAACACAGGCAGGCTGGAGAGTGTCTCACTCTTCTATATAGAGTGAGAAGCTATTATGTACTCTTGATAGTACTGATGTGCCGAAAATTCGGGTCAGACTGAAGCGGGGGGGGGAAAGTATTTTCGATTCTAATTCGCTTCCTACCCCATCTTTTAATAAAAATATAAAACCCCCATCGTCAGCCATGCCCCCAATCCGATCTCTAGCCCCAAAAATAGCTGTCGCCCCTTTTAATAAAAATCTGAAGTGAAATTATTGGTGTTAAATCCCTTAGCGGTCGAATAAGTCGGAAAAACGGCATTTTTTCGACTAATGATCCGGAGTCCCCCTATATCCCCCAAACCTAGGGGGGGGGGTCAAAATTGAACGCTCTTTCGAATAGGCTAGGCTAGAAATTTGTAGGATGTAAGCTTTAGCTGGAAATCAAACTTTGTCCAAAAACTAAACTTTACATGAGTTGCGCCGTCATTTGCGGTGCAGGTTCGGCGGGGGGGGGGAAACTCAAACTCACATTTTTTCA
>JASANF010017560.1:0-14919 GCA_030248245.1 Trissonchulus sp. WLG1_4
TGCTGGCGCGTTGGGGCTGGTTTTTGGCACACTCGCGGGCGGAATGGCCCAAGAGCCCGCATTTGAAGCATTTGCCCTTTTGGACGATAGCGTTGTAATACTGATCCCTCCGGGATAAAGCGGGGGGCGGGATGGAGGAATTTCCCGGCCCCCTTGGTTGAAAGGGCCGGTAAGACGATGGCCCTGGACGGTTAGGGTCAGCCTGAGAGAGAGCCAACGAGTTGAACGGCAGCCTTGAGATCCTTGCGGACCTCGGCTGTAAACCCCCGCATCAATGCCCCGGACTCCATAGCATTGACTACGGACCACCCATGGCGGTCCGCAATCAATAAATGTTGCTGACGCTCCTCTAGTGCCCGCTGTGCTTTGACGCCGTCATTTGACCCCCTTGGATTTAGAGAGCGCCCGATTAGCTTTTTGGACCCTTTCCTAAACCTCCTCGTTTAGCTTAAACTGGTGCTGGTGAGCCAGTTGTTTAAACGGGATAGAGCCAGCCTTGGGGAGTTTCAATTTTTTGGGGGCCTTTTTGCCCCGACCATGAGTGGAAGAACTGCTGCTGGAGGAGTCAGAACTAGACTCAGAGCTAGAAAGGTCCCGGTGTTTACGTTTTTAGGGGGGACACCCTGCAAGGCCCGTGGGGGCTGGGACATTCGGAGGTTGCCAAAACCCCTGGTAGCCGGGACCCGGGAAGGGCTGAAATGGGACACCGGATCCCAAAGGTTGCCCACCAAAACCACCCAGTGGACCACCACCAACCTGACCCGTGGGAGGCCCCGGGAAGGTGTCGCCTGGAAAAATGAAGGGGCCGGGTAGGGGAGCTTCATCCCTGACTGAAGTGGTTGGGAAAGCTCGCTCCGAAGCGGGTGTGGCGTCACCGGCGGGAGGCCCTCCGACTGGCCGCCCAAGGGATGCCACGACATCCTGAACAACCGAGGCTGCAGCTCTGTGCAACTGGCTGCGCTCGGTTTCGGGAACTTGATCGGCTGGGTTCATGGTAATAATCCGCGCAACTGATCAATTGAGAAAAAAATAGCTATAAATACATTCATTAGTTTCCCTGCGGCAATGCTGCGGTACTCAATCGGAACCCGACGAAGGTTCGGGTTTAGATGGAGTACCGGAAATTTAGGTAAGAGAAAGGTATAGATAGTGTGTTAGTGAGGATGGAAGATGCCGCGAGAGAAACTAATCAATGTTAGATGTACAATGCTTGAAGTCTTGTGTTTGACAACCAAACACAGTGCGGAACTTAATTTACTGCCGCTCACTAAAGACAAGCGCTGAACGACTGATTAGGGTTTTCTGTTTCTCGTCTAGCGCGGCTCATTTGCATATTCATGTGCAACTTATTTTCATATGCAAATGAGCCGTTGCTGATCGATGTGGCCGTCTAAGAGTAAGTGCTATTCTTGCACAGTTTAGTGTTATACCGCCAAAATCAAAATTAAAGACCTGTTGTGCTGTGGCACAACAGGTAAAACAGCCAAGTGTAAAAGGCCTGCCTATGTCTGAAAAGTTATTGGTCAACCAAGTAAAATAATTGGCATATCAACTCCACTTGGACACTGGAAATATCTAGTGTCCATTTGTAGTTTGGAAAATAAAAGAAAAGGGGGGCTGGTTGGCAGAAAATGAAGACACAATCAAAACAAATTAGTTTTGATAAATTTTTTTGTTACAGTAGATAGCTTCTTGTTAGTTTATTTTCAGGTATAAATCACCTGATTGACAGCGATCGCTTCAACAAAAAAACAGGCTGAAATTTGAATTTGTATTAAATCGGCACTCCCCATGCGACCAAAAATACAGCAGTTGTCTGGGGGCTAGGAATACACACTATTCATAGGCTAGGCTGGAACAGTTTGTAAGTTTTCTTGTTATCGGAGCAAAAACCGATAACAAAGGTTCCTACTCTAGAAGGAACAAAAATTTGTCTGTTTCGAACTTCGCAAGAAACCAAAACTTATTAGCGGCACATTGTTCTTTCCACTTTACCAATTTCCATAATACCGCAAATGCCAGACTTGTTCAACTATCAGCTCTTAGCTAACAATTGAATACCTAGCTATTTCAAAGTTCAAAAATGAATAGTTTATCAACTTCTGTTTCAGAGGAACAACGTAGCAGCACGAGTATTGCAGCAAACGTGGATGATCCATAAATACAGAAATCTCACTCCCGACGACATGCGGACACGACTGCACCAGCGGAAATTCCTCGCTGCTATAACCGAGTAAAGCTAACATATCAATAATAAAATAGTATAGGTACATAATATATAAATAATATAATCAGTGAGCAACCATGTCAGCTAACACTTGTTGGGTTAAAGCTGCGTCACACGTCTGCATAAATTTATCGTTCAGTTTAACCGCTATTTAGCTTCTGCTGATAAAGTGGCCTCGTAGCTTAGTTGGCAAAGCGCTGGTCTAGTAAACCAGAGACCGTGGGTTCGACTCCCACCGAGGCCTTCTTTTGAAAACTGAACCAATTACTTTAGTACTAATGCAATTACTTTTTAGTTTAATAATTACTATTCGATACCTAATATATACTTCTACTTAACGCTAACTAAAACAAAAACGCACCTACTTAATTTACCTCCTAATTTTAGATTCCGCAAAGTAAAATGGGAGCAACGAAAATTAGCAGAGCACAGTAGCCGTCTTATAGACGCTGGAAATGTAAGTTGTTTGAAGAATCACACATTCACGATTTACCTAAGTACTATTGCAAGGCTGCATTTTTATCATTCCTAACTATAATGGACCATGAGTGTTTAGCCGGTAAAATTACGTAATAATCACGTCACAATCTGATGTTATGACTTGTAGTGGCGTGATTATTTTCTAATTTTGCCGGCTAAACGGACATAACAGAACGCAGTAGTCGAATCATACATCTGTACGGACATTGGACAGAGGTATGTATGTACGGCGGGAACAGACTCTTAAATTCACTGTACAGCCGTGCGGCCATGTTCGTGTCGTATGCCAAACTCAAGTGTGAATCGACCCTTAAAACTAGGTTTTGGTATCCTACAAACACAAAGCGTACACATCTAGAACTGAAACTGAACTAAAAGACGGACTACTAACATAACAAATGTTTTATTCTTAACATAGTAAATAATAAATATATACCATTTAACATCGAAATATACTTAACAATTAACACTTATATTAAATTCAAAGTCAGTCTGCTTAACGGTATCTAACAGGTGATCCCATAAAGCACTCTGAGGGTCAATCCATACTTACAGTAGATGTCTGTTCAGCCGTAAAAATTTACTAAATAATCACGTCTCATTCGGATGTTAGGTATGCACGATTGCTGGTTGAGTTCACTGGCTGGGGCCTCTTGCTAAGCTTACAAGTTTTTTTGCTGGGGCCTCTTGTTAAAGTTAACAAGTTTTTGGCTGGGGCCTCTTGCTTAACTTAGTTGTTTATATAATGAATTCGTAACGAATCACCTGATTTTGCACTTACAATTGTAAGATTTGTACAGTTGAGCAACAGGCCCTTGACCGGACATATATACGGCTGTAAATATGAATCGACCCATATCACTAGACTGGCTTCAGGTGCACGTCGGTCTTCAGGAACGAATGTACGACTTGCATCGAAACCAAGAGCTTATTTTGACCCAGCTGCAAGGGGTCAAAGGTCAACTGGCCAGAATGCAAAGCCTGCTGAAGCCTATCTATCAACTACGAGAGCCGCTTGAAACCTGGTCTGCTCAGAACTCCATAAGAAAAAAAAGCTGACCATGTAAAATGATACCACTATTTTTTTATCTATGTGTGTATATGTTGTTGTGCGAAACCTTACATACATACATACATACATACATACATACATACATACATACATACATACATACATACATACATAAAGCTTAAATGCACAAGTATATTATAACAATAAAAAGAATCCAAAGTTTTCGCATAACTACGATTCTGTTAGCAATTTTTTAGTCTCGTCATTATTCTACTGAATATCCCCACTTCGATCAATTTAAATTATAACCCATAAATGCACAGTATCTTCACTTAGGAATTAGGAAGTAAGTATCGCTACCAATACTGCTTACGACTGCATTGTCTATTTCTTGTGAACCAGCATGTATTGAAGACAGGTCAGACCACAGACTAAGGCCAATTCACACGAGGGCACGGGCACTCTATGATTACAATATATTACATTAGAATAGCATTACTTCACACAATGCAGCAGGCAGTGTGCGTGTGTGAACGTTCCAATTTTAGAATGCGCACGCTGATGCTCCATTACGTACGCCACGCAATGCGCCCATGGAGCAAAATGCACCCTCATGTGAATTGACCTTCAAACAGGGTTCACCCATGTCCTCAATATTGTCCCTGTCCCTAAATTTACATAAATTAAACATAAGAACCGTTAACCCACTACCCAACAATAAACTTACAGAACAATACGTAAATACTTTATTATTATAACAATAACCATAATAGTTTCAATAGTTTAACATAAATACCTATACATATTTTCAACATAATATCTGGGTGTTTATTAACGTGTTATTAAAACCCACAGTTTATCAAGTTTTTCAAGACTGCTAAGTATTTCAGTCACAAAACAATACAATACACTACCATATCACTCTACCATAAAAATTGACCCATAATGTTAAAAAGTAAAAAATATATTAACTAAATAAAAAACACCACGTTTGCTCCTAACCAAACCTGGTCTGTAAAAAACCATTCAGCAGGCCATATTATGATTGACCAGTTTCTTCCAATAGCAATACAATTTTTACTTTTGATCGCAAAAACCGTCTCTTGTTACGCCTGGTTCATACTTGTCCATTATCACATAGGGACAGGGTCCAGGGACAAGGACAATTTTCAGCCATCAATTGTAATGTATTCATAGTTTGTTTAATATTTAGTATAGGAACTGGAATTGAGTTGAGCCCAACTTTCTTCGTGCAAAAACATTGGCTCATTTGGCCTCGTGGTCGTCTTGGAACTGCTTACGGACAAAACGATAGGGACAAGTATTAGGACAAGTATGAACCGGGCATTATTAACCAAATAAAGTTAAAAGTAATCTAATAAATTTAATTTTGAATAAAACCAAACTGTGAATAAACATCCTTTATTACCAAAAGCCTAGTCATCGACCCACGAACAAGTGAACGTAGTAGAATGCGGAAAATATAAATAAAGGTATCACGTTCAATAGTCCAAGTACAGCTACTTTTTAGTCTTCATGCTTGACCATATTGCGCTACAAGCCGATCAAACTCTTTATCCTAAAACAGATTCAACTATTCAGAATTAAATAATAGAATGCACCCGCTCATGCGCCCTGCAATGCACCATGTACGCCATGGAGCAAAATGCGCCCACGTGTTAGTTGGCCTTTTTTACATAAATGAAAACTGTCCGAATCGTAAAATGTCGAGACACCTTGGCCTCAAGGTAGTCCAATTATTTTTGGAAAAGCGAACCATATAGTTAGAAAATTCTACAAATATTATAAATATTATATTCATATTTTTAACACTGTACAATTTAAGCTATAAGTAATCACCTTAGAAATATAATCCTTGGTCCATCGGTGATCCGCATGTCCGTCTTTCAGTTGGCTAATGTATCGATTACTGATCTGAAAAAGAAAAAACTACAAGTCTGACTAAAAAAACTGTTATATTAAAGAGTTAGGTCCAATTTTTACTTTATTTGTTTACATTTATTGTGTTTTTGTTTATTTTCTGTTTTTATACGCATTCATTATATAGCCTGTTTTAGCTTTTTAGCATTTTTCTCCATCGCAAAGTTTTTTTACAGTGATTTTTTGTAGGTATTTTACAGTGAAAGAATGAAAGGTTGTGGAGCTTTTTCATTTTCCTAAACTATGTATACTCAACTCTAAAACTTGTACCAAAAGCACAGCTTACCTCGGGGGCTTTGCCAAGAAGCTGACTGACCACGACCGAGTTTATGATCGTTTCAGTATCGTTATTATCCTAAAAGCATTAATAATTAGTTATTAGTTATTTAGTAATAATACAGGCCGTTAATAACTATTCATGAGTATTCAACATTTAACATAACTTTTACAAAACTTTTCGCTATTATATTTTTTACCACCCTCACGGTTACAGAGGAGTTGGGAAACTACACGAACCGTACATAGCTTTCTAAAGGCCGAGTGAACTGCTTTGTGGCGATACAGTATCTAGGTGATGCATACAATATGTATGTTCGTGTTCATGTGCTTGGCTGTGGGGAGCCACAAAACATATAAACGTAAAAAGTATGAAACCAAAGTCTGACGAAAAATAGTAAGTTACACCACTTGAGAAACCGAACCATGTGATTTCGTTATGAAAAGAACAGATTATGACTATCAAGTAGAGTATAGCAAGAGTAGTCACAGAATTAGTCATGCCACTAATAAATAAGTAAATGGCGCATGCGCATCTATTTTTAGGCCAAATGACTGCCATTAGTGGCGTACCTTTTCCAGTGCCTGGCTGAGCAACTGTTCGGCCTGGTCGTACTTCTCCTGCATGACCAGAGTGGCCGCTTGTGCGTGCAGCAGACTGGGCGCCGCGCCGTACTTGTCCATTAGCTCTTGGAAAATGTAGAACGCCTCCTGAAGCTTGCCCTTGCCCTAAAACCCATAACAATTAGAATGAAATCATACAGAAGCGGGTTTTTTCCAGCAAAAAAACAGATACTATCAGACATTTTGCTCGCTAAAATACCCACTGGCTAATCCCTAGTCTAAGCAATTAATGCCGCATAGCCAATTAATTCACCAGTTATCCTATAGTCATCGGAACCCTAATTAAGGTGGTAGTGTTTTCGACAGTTTTGCAGGAGTAAAACTTGACAACTTACGATTAATTTTCAATCAATAATTTATAGTACGCATATCAATTTAGGAAACTATAATTTATTATGAGATAAATGCTTGCTAAAATAGCTTGAAACAATCATTTTTAATTTTCACAGAAAATATTTTTCAGCCAGTTACGACAATATTTCGTAAATTTTATGTTTAGCTAAGCCAAAGTAGTAGCTAGTCAAAACGGTCGCTTATTGAAAAAAGAAAAAAATGACACACGGGCATGTCAAAAACCTTCAATTTAGATGCCAAAACTTATCCTTCTGCGTTTCACTTTTTGAGATTACGTCACATTTATGTAACATTTCTTTTTGAACTAAAGTACATTACACTAAAGTCCGCAAAACTTTACAACTACTAAAAGGATTTTGTTCACAATTTGGGATAAATTGGCGCACATATGTGTCTACATTATTGTAAAATTTCAAAAATTTTGTTTACTTAAATTTTGCGTTACATCAATTTCATTCACAGAAATCTGTAAAACTGTACTTCCGTGGACTAAATCTCAAGTCTCGATGTTGCAATATTTTCATGCGTTATTTTACATGTTTTTTAGACAATTTCTGATGTGTCAATTTTTTTATTTGCATTAATTTAGCCTATATCGTGAAAAAATTAGATTCAAAAATTCGTATATTTTTCAAAATTCGAAAAAATTCAAAATTAAAGGTCCGTAACTTCTTTTCTTCATTATATAAATGCACCAAACTAAGCATTAAAATTCACCCTGTTATTGGCTATGTTGGTGTAAAGAATGAAATTAGTTGGAGTTACACTGTCAATTGTACAAGCAAAACAAGAAAAATGCAAAAATTCACGAAATTTGACTACTTTGACAGTGTCTGCTGACTAGCTTGTTACAGATTTAAGCTAGGTAATGTACAAAAGTGTAGTTTCAGTCAAGTTCTTTAACGCGAAAAAGACAGCTATTAAATTAATTGAGTCAATAAAAAATTATAACACGTTATAAAAACTGTCGAAAACGTAACTACCACCTTAAGCCCGGTTCATACTTGTCCTTGTCCCTATCGTTTTGTCCTTATGCGATTGAAAGAGATCTGCCGGACCAAATGAGCTAACGTTTCGATAACATAAAGTTGGGGTCATTTGCAGATGGCATGCAAAAAAATAGCCGAAAAGCTTGTTTCAGTTTCCCTGTTCCGATCCCTGTGCCCTCAAGGACAAGTAAGAACCGGGCTTTAGTGGGAACTTAAAAGTATTATCATTACCATCTGTGCGACATTCAGAAACCTAGCATTTAATTGACATAAACAGTGTCAAAACGAAAAGCCTTATTTAAAACACAAGAATTTTACACAAAAGCGTTTGTCTCCATAGTTTGGCAGTATATTTTTTAAAACATCCGGAAACATACAAGCACCGAAAACTAAATTCTGCTGCTCACCAAAGCCATGTTAGTCCAAGCCGTGGCCAGCTGCGTAATGGTGGCGTCTTCATCTTTCTCGTGCATCTTCTTCAATTCTTTCCTGAAATTAATTGTCTTTTCACGTACTACTAAACTTGAACGAACCCTTTTTTTACTATCCTCTCGACTACAGAGTTGCTGGTACAACACAAGTCGATCTCAACCTGAGAAGGTGGAGCGGACTACCGTGGCTAAACAGCAGGCGTATTAAAGACAAATTACATTCGCATTCACAGTAGGTGTGTGCGTGTAGCGCCTGGCTGTGGGGGGCACTTGAACGAACCTAAACTATATCAGAATAATATGAAATCGGATATCGGAATTGCTGAAATTTACTGTAGCTGTGTAATTGAATGCAGTTTAAGTCGAAAAACGTTGGAGGCACTTTCAAAGGGAAGCTTGTTCCAGTACCTAAGGGGGGGGGGGGGTTGCAAATTCGATTAATTTTGTCCCCGATTTTGATCAAAAACTTTAAGATTGCAAGCACAATCATCTGCATGTGACTAGTTTTAGTAGCGCAACGAAAAAGTTGCATCGTGTATATACTATATTTCATTAATAAATCTAAGCACGTTACTCAACGTAGTCATGTCAAACTGATTCAATTTACAAACAAGCTACAGAGACTCTGGGAGTGCCAAAACTGAAACAACGTCGTAACAGACAATGTCCACTTTCATTGATGATTTTACAAATAGCAGTAAAAAAACGGCTGCAAAACTTACACGGCCATGTCCACCCTATCCAATTTCAGCAAGCACTGAATGCTAAGGGCCATACTGAAAAAAATTACTGCATGAGTTCATAGTTACCGAACGACTAGAATTAATTCATACTTTTTAAGCAGATATTATGCATGTGATAATATCATAATAGATTCGACACAAAAGGCTTTGACAAGTTAATTATAATTCGCCGAAGTTGCGTTGACAAAATATGCAAGGATGTTCACAACTACGCTTATTCGTCAAACAAAATCTTCGAAATCCCAACAAATTTCTAGTGCGGAGTTTGCTTTGAATTCTGATATTTTGTCAAAGTATGCTAACTTAGATCTCATAATATAAAAAAGATATTAATACATTTAGTAAACGCACCATTCAAGATCATCCGAGTGATGAAGAATACGCAACGCCTGATCCAGATTCTGAAATATATAAAAAACCTTAAACAACATCACAGCCGTTTCTTGCTGAGATATATCTAGTTCTGTCAAAAATTCTTCGGGGCTATCTATTTCTGGGCACCTTCTTTATCACTGGAGAGAAAAGCTGGCATATTTTTAGGCCAAATTTTGTGGGGGGGGGGGGCGCGATGGGGGGGCAGCCTTCCCCATGGATGGGGGCGTCGACGAAAATGGGGGGGTAGAACCAAATTCACGATAAAACACTATTTTTGCACTAAAAATTGGCTAATATACGTTAAATGTTACGCTTTCATACGTTATTATAGCTACACTAATACTAAATTTAGCAAAAAAGGACCCAAAAACCCGACGAACACGACATCGTTACAGCTAAAAAGTCGCTAAAACGTCCTTCCGGAAAAAATTTTGGGCTATTATGGGGGGGCACCCCATCTGAAATGGGGGGCTCAAAATGGTAGGGGCGACCAAAATGGGTGGCTCCGGACCAAATGGGGGGCGCCCCACGCCCACCCCACAAAAAATATGCCAGAGGAGCGCCATGGATAAAAAATGTTCCACCACCCACCGGACAAGTACATAATATCACAGATGTACATGGGGGGGGGGGGGGCGGGGCGCCACCCCCCCAAAAAAAACAGAAACAACCCCCCCCCCAAACCAGCGGAAACACCCCCCCCCCAAACCCCAAACCACCAAAAAAAAACAAAAAAAACAAAAAAAAAAAAAAAACAAAAAAAAAAACACAAAAAAACCCAAAAAAAAAAAAAAAAAAAAAACACCCCCCCCGCCCCCACCACAAAAAACCCCCCCCCCCCCCCCCCACACCCCATAATATGCGTATATAATATAAACATTCACAGTAGTGTTGTCTGAATACCTCTTCATGAATATAGATCATAGCAGACATCAGGATAAAAGTGGAATTGTTCAACTCCGTTCCTTTGTTCACCAGAGATTCTATTTCGCTCACGATTTCGGCACTACAACAATAATGAAACCACATAATACATAAACATGTTGGAAAGGGTTTCGCAACATATATACGCATTACGACCAAAAATGACGGGAGCAATCACCGAGAGGGGGGTCCCCGACCCTCGCGGAAAAGGGGTTGGTCCTGGTATTGCTTGATTTCCGGCGACAGCTGAAAAAATTTAGCACTTTTTCGATTCACAACCCAATTTTGGGGCACTTTTGACCACAGCCGGAAATTTGTTGCGATTTTTTACTCAATTTTGGTGCACTTTTTTGGCAGTCAGAAGGGCAGGATGGGGTCGGTGCCAACACTTCCAAGGGGAGCGATACCGACCCCCCATGAGGGGGAGGGCGGCAGGGCGCATATATACGCCTCCCTATGTGCATCTATGATTAGGACTTGGAATTTTTAGCTACAATAATATGCATTTAACGTTAGCATTGCTTGTTCTCCTAAAGCTGGAACTCCATTCAGTCGATGTTTTCACTAGTCCACGAAAAATGCACAAATGCATATAATGATGCATATGGGGGACGATGGAAATCGCTGAAGGGTATACACAAGAACGGTCTTAAATATTCGAGGGAATGGCGTATAAATTTTTTTGGGTAGAAAGACGGCACCTTGCCTATCGCATTCCTCAAGATTTGACTTCCCCTTCATGAAATAGGCGGATTTTTTGCCAATGCCTCTTTCACCATTCTGCGACCTATCGACTCTTTCATTGCGGAATATGCAAAGCAAACCTAAAACTTTGTTTTTTAAAAAGGTTTTTTGATTCAAAATTGATTTTTAATTTTGGCTTTAAAACAGCTCATCTTAGGAACCAATTACATTGTGCAAGAATCGAAGTTATTTTGATACAAAAAACAAAACTAGTCTTGCTCCGAAACTGCTACAACATGTATATATGAGTGTGAGCATACTAAGAGTCTAAGACTACAGACAGTCGTGGTATAATATATAAAGGCGATAGATAAAATGCGTTATGAATACGTGTATACCTTTTCGTGGGATTAGAAAGATACTCGGCAAATAGACGAACATATCTAAGGTCTTCCGGAGATGCAGAGGTAACTTCGTCCAAAACAATGGCCAGTTTACGCTGAGCGATGTACGACCGATAGAGAAATACGTCGCGGGCAATGCGTTTCTCATCGTCGGCTATCTATAATAGTCAGGAGTTATAGAAATAGGTAAAATACTAAAATGTCTAAAACTCTCTTCTATGTTCTATATATACGCCGTGCCCACTTGCAGTGTTTGTACGCAAAAAATCAAAAACACATTCTTACGCCGTATCCACTTTCTTCCAAATAAATCTTTCGCTGGCTAATTATATACGTGTATACATTCTATAACAGGCCTGTTTTGGATAAACCGCAAAAAACAAGCTGATACATACATGTGTACATAGCTCATGGTGACGGATTTAGAGATATCTAAATGCAGTAGTGCACTTATCTCATGTGACGTTCTGCTTCTGACGTGATTTGCATTTAATTTCTCTGCTCTAAAAAATTTCTGATACGTCTCCATTTGACCAAATTTGGCCTAAAAATGAAACATTCTCTAATTTTTGAGGGTTGTCGCTCTTAGACCCCTGCATTCTTGTGGCTTACTGTTCTATGTATTCTGAGCTCAAATTTTAGCTCTGATGTATTCGGTCGGCAAAATTAGTATAATGTTCGGATAACAGGGGCGGTTCCAGGGGGGGGGTGCAGGGGGTGTGCACCCCCCATTTTGGTCGAAAGGGGGGGTGCAGCAGCTGGATGTTGAAAAGTGCCGGCCGCAATGCAACAAATTTTTCCCAAAAACCAAAAATTCGCTAGCTTCTGGGGGCTGCCGCCCCCAGACCCCTGCTTTATATATGTTGCAATGACATTCTCATCAGTTTGAGGATTAGCAGTGTTCATGATAGACTTTGTTTGTTCACGCGTCAACAATGATCACTTCACTTCTTGTGTTGCTGTACCTTTAGGTCTTGCAGATTATGTAATCCGAAGGTTTGTAGTTAGTCCAAATCCCACGATCTAGGTTTCACAGTTCTCTTTAAGCAAGAAGAGACTAAATTGACATGTTTACAAATTACAATACATGTGTTTCTGTTTCTAAAAAGCCGAGCTTGTTATCCCGACTTTTATGAATACCGGCCCTGGAGTTTGTGATGGGCATGTCGATGCTGCATGTGCCTTAGGGCTGGTCTCTCCTCCATGGTGTAGTCCAAGGGCGTAGCCAAACAGTTTTTTCCCAGTGAATTTCTACACAAGGGTCCCCTCTTTGGTTTTTATTGCCAGCAGAAAAATATTTGAGGTACGTCTCCAATTGACCAGATTTGGCCTAAAAATCAAAAATTCTCAAATTTTTTCGGGGGACTGTTGCCCCTGGCCCCTGCAACCTTGAGGCTTAGTGGTAATGCGTGTAATTGCTGATTTACTTAGATCTATTTAGACGCTAAAAACTACGAAGGAACGCAACATAATAGAAACTGAAATATCACGACACATTTAGGTCTGGAACGTAACCTTTTTTTTGAAAATAAAAAAATTTCTCAGCCTCTGGGGGCTGCCGTCCCCAGACCCCTGCTAGCTAACTGCTTAGTGCTCAATTGTAGTTTTAATGTCACTATTAACGCCACAATGTACTCAAACTGATAGCGTAACAATGCGAAACTATATGAAGAACTAAAAAAATTTCGAAGCTGCACCCCCCCTTTTCGAAAAAATCCTGGAACCGCCCCTGTCGGATAATATATATATATCCGCTGTTATCGACAAATTTTTGTCTTAAATTCTGGGGTTTTTTTGGGCCTAAACGTTAGCATTGGCGAAAATTTTTGAGAGTCTGCTAAAACTTTTTTTTGTCGTTTTAGCCTAAATTTAGGTAAAAAACCGATTAACTTTCATAAAAATGCTGATTTTTTTAAATTTTGGCCGAAAATTTTCTCTCGGTACGCCACTGTAAGATAACGCTAACTAATAGCAATATTGCTGCAGCGCAACGTTACTGTTAAGCCATAATCTAATTTTGACGAGCGAAAAATAAAAATGACGACAGGAATTCAAAAATGACGCCAGAATGATGAAATCCGTATTTGAAAAAAAAACCCTGAGTTGAGGGAGGGGACAACCTGCCTTTTTCCCGAAAATTTTTCGAAGTGTGTCTACCGCGACCCGCTACGCGACCCCCCCCCCCGCGAAATTTTTATACGACGGAAGGCCCAAGTCGCTGAGGGGTGGGCCAAAATCGCTGAGGGGGGCACTGGCCCCCGGCCCCGCCCCCTGGCTAAGCCACTGAAACCCTCTTCCCAACCTAAATTTGGTCCCATGGAACCGAGCAAAGATGGTGGGAAATAATCCCGTAGAAAGCAATATATTCGGCCAAAAGCTAATGATAAGATCTTAGGATGGGCATGGGTAGGACCAAAAAGGCGAAGGATGGAGTATGTACTAATATATAACTATAACTATTTGTGCTATTTCAGTGTTATAAATGGCTGGCTAGTGCAAGGTTTATATATCTAACCCTGAGTTTCTGAGCTTCATTGATGCACTGTTGAAAATGGCCAAGATAAAAACTGTTCTTTATTTCGAACAACTCGTCAATTCCAGTATCTGGCATTTTTCAATAAATGGGTGACTGCTAAAACAACAACAACAAATTTAGTTATTACATAAAATCGGTGTTGGCAGTATATATACAACGATACCCAAAAGCAGACACAGCCAATTTTTTCTTGACTGAAGTTTTGAACAAAAGTATCCCCTTTCGTTTATATGGCCCGGTCGGACAAAATTCCGGATCAAAAACAGTTGAGAGGGGGGAATAGTGGAGCTATTTTTTAGAGTAGAGCACCTTAAGGAAAGCATTTTTCGTAATCGTAATAGCAGCCCTTTTTACAAATTTAGATTTTCTGAGGTATGACCCCTTGAAAATAGAATTTTCAGTGTTTTCGGAAGTGAAAGTAAGGGTAAAATGCAGTTGGGGCGGGGTAAACAGTGGACCTGTTTTGTTGAGCAGAGCACCTTGGGGCCTGGGGGAAGCATTTTTCCTACTAGAGCCCCCATTTCATTTTTTGGATTTTCTGAGATATGACCCCCCGAAATCTGAACCTTCGGCGAGAGACGTTTCCGCAATTTGTTTTTTCCGCAATTTTTTTGTAAACCCGTGTTTTCTCTGTTCTAAACGTGTTTAAATGGAGTCGGAATACTGTTTACAATTTCTTGGAATCAAAACATAAGCATATTGGAACCTTCCTTTCGAAAACTTGGCCAAATTCACCAAAAACGTCCAATTTTTGATCGAATTCAAACTGGGCCTCAATTTAGGCTTGGGCTTAGGCTTAACGTCAGGCTTATGCTTAGCATCAGGCTTAGGCTTAGCCTCTTCAATTCAGGCTTATATAGGCTTAGGCTCAGGCTAAGGTACATACTAAAAAATGAAAATTTTCAGAAAAAATCCAGGT